>JAJIBD010007455.1:0-140629 GCA_021461705.1 Cryptotis parvus | reverse complement strand
AAAGAAAGAAAGAAAGAAAGAAAGAAAGAAAGAAAGAAAGAAAGAAAGAAAGAAAGAAAGAAAGAAAGGATGAAGAATGGAAGGATGAAGGATGGAAGGAAAGGATGGAAGGAAGGAAGGAAGGAAGGAAGGAAGGAAGGAAGGGAGGAAGGAGGGAAGGAAGGGAGGAAGGAGGGAGGGAGGGAGGGAGAGAGGGAGGAGGGAGGGAGGAAGGGGAGGGAGGGAGGGAGGAAGGGAGGGAGGGAGGAAGTTAAGAAAGAAAGAAAGAAAGAAAGAAAGAAAGAAAGAAAGAAAGAAAGAAAGAAAGAAAGAAAGAAAAGAAGGAAAGAAAGAGAGAAAGAAAGAAAGAAAGAAAGAAAGAAGGAAAGAAAGAGAGAGAAAGAAAGAAAGGATGAAGAATGGAAGGATGAAGGATGGAAGGATGAAGGATGGAAGGAAGGAAGGAAGGAAGGAAGGAAGGAAGGGAGGAAGGAGGGAAGGAAGGGAGGAAGGATGGAGGGAGGGAGGGAGAGAGGGAGGGAGGGGGAGGGAGGAAGGAGGGAGGGAGGGAGGAAGGGAGGAAGTTAAGAAAGAAAGAAAGAAAGAAAGAAAGAAAGAAAAAAAGAAAGAAAGAAAGGAAGAAAGAAAGGAAGGAAGGAAGAAAGGAAGGAAGGAAGGAAGGTAGAAAGAAAGAAAGAAAGAAAGAAAGAAAGAAAGAAAGAAAGAAAGAAAGAAAGAAAGAAAGAAAGAAAGAAAGAAAAAGAAAGAAGAATGGAAGGATGAAGGATGGAAGTAAGGAAGGAAGAAAGGAAGGAAGGGAGGAAGGAGGAAGGAAGGGAGGAAGGAGGGAGGGAGGGAGAGGAGGGAGGGGAGGGAGGGAGGAAGGGAGGGAGGGAGGGAGGAAGGGAGGGAAGAAGTTAAGAAAGAAAGAAAGAAGGAAAGAAAGAAAGAAAGAAAGAAAGAAAGAAAGAAAGAAAGAAAGAAAGAAAGAAAGAAAGAAAGAAAGAAAGAAAGAAAGAAAGAAAGAAAGAAAGAAAGAAAGAAAGAAAGAAAGAAAGAAAGAAAGAAAGAAAGGAAGGAAGAAAGAAAGGATGAAGAATGGAAGGATGAAGGAAGGAAGGAAGGAAGGAAGGAAGGAAGGAAGGAAGGAAGGAAGGAAGGAAGGAAGGAAGGAAGGAAGGAAGGAAGGAAAGATGGAAGGAAGGAAGAAAAAGAAATGCAGGGTGCAAAAGTGTACTTTTTAAGGATCTTATTGGTTAATATCTATGGACACATTGACACCCTTAAGGTTATTCCTGACTCTATGCCCAGGCACTGCTCAGGATATCAGGTTATGGGGCTGGAACAGTTCATCAAAAATATATACCTTTTGAATTACATTGGAGCAATTTCCACAGCCCTACAAAACTTCCATATTTCAAAGGAAAGGGAAAAGAACAGATTGTATGCGAGGAAATGGGAAGAGGAAACGAGGAACTAAATTAACACTCTCAGGCTTTAAACTAAAACAGGCTTTAATAGAATATGATTAAAATAGAACTATCTAAAACTTTATATACAAAAAATTTAATATGACTGCATCCTATATACATTTTATTTTCCAATTTTAAAATCCTTTTTATTATTATTATACTACATGAGCTATACAATTACAAAGATGTTCATAAGTGGGTCTCAGTCATAGTGTTCCAGCACCCATCCCTCTACCAGTGCCCCAGTCCAACCACCAATGTCACTACATTCCCTCCCACCCACTGCAAACCTACCTCTGTAGCAGGCACTTTTTCTTTTCCTCTCATTTCCTCTGTCTCTCACTTTGACTTTGTATCTGTCCCTTTCTCTCTTTCTCTTACACATTGTGGTTTTCCCTATAGACATTTAGCATTTATGGTCCCCTGAGCAATGCCAGGACTAATTCCTAAGCAAAGAACTAGGAGTAACCCTAATGACTTTTGAGTCATCACCAGATGTGACACAAAAAAAGCAAAAAAAAAAAATACTGGTAAGATATGTATCGTCCCAAGATGATTGTAGTAGCATGAGAGAAAATACTTATACCAACTTACGTAGAATACATTGCAATATATATTGCCACATAGAGTCACATCCAAACTGTTTTCTGCCCTATTTCTTTATTATATCCAAAAATCTTTTGTTATATTCAAAAATCTCATTGTCACCCTGCCTCTCACCCCCAGCCCCTACTGCCAGCGAGAAGCCCTTTGAGGTACTCTGGTCTCCACTATACCTATGAGGAAACATGTTCAGAATAGTATCACCTACCAGTGGCTCAGCAACCAGAGGAGTATCTTCTTATTTTTGAGTGTATAATTTGCAAGCTGGTTTCCAAAAAGGATTAAGCACAATTGACCATATCCACACGGTAACAAAGCTCATTGAAGTTTGTAGGGAGTTCAGGATGCCACTCTGTCTCACGTTCATTGATTTAAAGAAAGCCTTTGATTCTGTGGAGACTGAAGCGGTCATTGAAGCCCTAGCCAAACAGGGCGTTCAAACCCAATACATCAAGATTCTTTATGAGCTGTATTATGGATTCACCACCAGGATCTCACCATTCTACAAAGAAGTGATCATCAATGTCAAAAAGAGGGGTTCAGCAGGGTGATACCATTTCACCAAAATTCTTCAGCGCCACCCTCTAGAACATCATGCGATACTTAGAATGGGAATAAATGCGAGTGAAGATAGATAGTCAGCAACTACACCACCACCGCGCCCTAATGACATTTTTCTAATAACACCAAATATTAGCCAAGCAGGCACGAATGCTGGCTGACTTTGACCAAGAATGTGGAAAGATAGGTCTACAGCTGAATCTCAGCAAAACTATGTTCATGAAAAATGAACTAGTTCCAGAGGCTCCATTCACTCTAAATAGAACAAACATCTATGAATGCAGCAGTTATGTGCACCTAGGTGGAAAAGTCAACATGATGAACGACCTAAAACCTGAGCCATGCAGGAGGAAGAAAGCAGCATGGAATGCCTTAAAAAGCATCGAAGAAATAGCTAAAAAAGACAAAGAACATTGGGCTCCAGGCACATCTCTTCAACTCCACCATTCTCCCTGCATTAACATACGCCTCAGACACCTGGGCCCTAAGAAAGCAGGATGAGAATGCTATTCACTTCTCCCAAAGAGGACTCAGAAGAGCTATGCTTGGAATATCATGCTTCACTCAAGTGAAGAAGGAATCCAGAGCTCTGACCTCCATCTCTGTTCAGAGTCAGGGAAGCTGTCTCATTTCTAAGGCATCGGAAATCAGATGGGCTGGACATGAATAAGAGAACCTCTGGACTAGAACTGTTACGGACTGGATTCTATGGGTTGTCAAAAGATCACGTGGCCGCCCACCTACAAGATGGTCAAACTTCTTTGTCAAGACCCTGAATGGTTTGAGGCTCATTGTTTTCCTGAAACAACCAGATGCCATTGGCTATACTGGCATTTGATAGGGTCAAATGGAAATATTACTGGTGCCCACTCAAGCAAATCGACGAATAACGGGATGTCAAGTGATCAAGTGATAGTTCCTTAAAAGAACTAGATACTAGAGCGATAGTCCAGCAGGTAGGGCGTTTGCCTTGCACGCAGCTGGCCCATGCCGGCGCCGGTTCGATCCCCTGGCATCTCATATGGTCCCCTGAGCACCGCCAGGAGTAATTCCTGAGTGTAGAGCCAGGAGAAACCCCTGAGCTCGGGTGCCCAAAAAAAAAAAAAAATAAATAAAAGAACTAGATTCTAGAGATACTAGTATCTCTAGATATTAGAGAGTATCCCACCTGCACATCAGAGCCTGTAAAGCTACCCCTGTCGTATTCAATGTGCTATAACAGTAACAATAATAGACCTCTTTCTCATGACTTGAATGAATGGTTTGAGGCTTTTCATATTCCTGTAGCAAGCAGATCCCTTGGACTACAATAGCACGCGATAGGGATGGGAGACGTTATCGGTGCCCACTCAAGCAAATTGATGAACTACGAGAAAACAAGTGATACAAAAAGTGTTATATGTAAGTCTCTTTGTGTATATTCAATGTTGAGTTCTAGTCTGGTGTTGCAGTTTCCAACAATTAGTAGAACACTGGTATATTATTTATACCCCATTAATGAATACTGTCATTCTATATATGTCCTTTCCTTTCTTACTCATTTCATTCAGCATGATAGTCTCCATGCCCATCCATTTTAAGTTAAATTTCAAGACTTCGTCTTTCTGAGAGCTGCATATAGTATTCCATTATGCAGATGTGTGTATATATATATGTATATATATATATATATATATATATATATATATATATATTCTTTCATCTCTTCCTTTAGGGCCAGTATTTCTTGGTGAGTTTCAGTCTGGTCAATCTATCAAGAGTTGATAGAGCAGTGTTGAAGACTACAACTACAATTGTGTTACTGTCAATGTCTTCTTTCAAGTCTATTAGCAGTTTTTTAAAGTATATTGCTTGCCCCTGGTTTGGTGCATATATATTTAGGAGTGTAATTTCAGCCATAACCCGAGTGAGGTACCCAAGCGGGAGTGTCCCATTCTGAAGGTTCAAAGTTTCCCATTTATTTCATCTGCAGCTCAGAATTCTGGGAGTTGTAGCTATGGTTTCTGCCAAAACTGAGAATAGAGCAACAGAGATCATGACCCTCCATGGGGGCATGGTGGGCTGGGCAGGTACATGGTGAAAGCAACACAACTCTGTTGGTTTCGCCATGTATCTGCCCAGCCCACCATGCCCCCATGGAGGGCACCTGAGGGGCATGTGTCCCAGCGTGAAGGTTCAAAGTGTCCTGTTTATTTCCTCTACAGCTGGTATTCCAGGAGTCATAGTTTTGCTTTCTGCCAGAGGCCTGGTGCTCTGCTGCTTTCACCACGTGCCCACCCAGCCTGTTATGCATGAAACAAGTGCAGATACATTTATATGTTTATATATGTATCTGTCATATGGAAATAGAAAATCCCCCATACTTTCATAATTCAGTGGATTATTTTGGAGAACTGAGAACACTATCACATTAAATTTATGTCAAAAAGATTGATCAATCCCCCAAATCCCCAAGCCTCAAAACAATCTACTAAATCATAGCACATTCTACTTTCTAATAGAGGTAGAATTCTGTATACTATTATGTAGAGGACACTATAATTGATTTCTGATGTTTGTCTCATTGTCGCTTATTTATGAACTGAAGATGGAAAATCTTGGTAACTCTGTCCTGGAGAAAGGTCTTTTTCAAGGAATGTTGTGCATATTGGAATCTTTTTAAAGCTAGTAAGTACCATTGGAGTTAATAATAATTTAAATAACCAAAGTTTAACCAACACATTGTCCAATACAGAAATCGCAAGTGTGTCCTTCCTTTCTTGTGAATATTAAATATGCATGCTGTGTCCAAATGCTCCAATCATACTATTGACTAGATAATAGTTCCACTGGCTTGGTGAAATATTAATTTAAATACTTAAACAGTGACTTTATGTGTTACCAGAAAAGTATTTAACTTATGACTTTCTAAACCCAAATTCCAGGTCTATTCTAGATCTAATTTGTTATTGTGACCAGAGAAAGAGGCCCTTTAACCTTGTTGAAAATTGGTTTTGCATCACACTTTGTATAAATAAATGAATAATAATTTCCCTATAGACTCAGTACTGTTATTGTTAAGATGCAATGCATATGATAATATTTCTAGCTTATAATCACTTGAAATTCATAGTTGTGCTGGTTCTAAAGCTTGTTTACCTTGAACACATTGGAGTCATATGTTAGACATGTTCAAGTCACAGATCCTGGCTGTAGTGAATGCCTCAGGTTAATGAAGGAGCCCGAATGAAGTATTTACTGAGCCCCGTGGAATATAGTTTCTTTAAATTCAGTTACATAAAATCCCTTGGTAGCACAGCAGGTTAATGTTGCAGAAAGACAGCCAGAATATTATCAGGGTTTGATTTATTGTCTTGATTATGAGCATGGATCCTTCTAAGCTATAGTGGATAAGGGGCATTTGCTCAGTTGTCTGACTATTATGGGATTAGATCCAGGATGTCATTTTTCAAGAAGATTTGTCCCAAAACCGTTTTTTTTCTTTTTTTGGTCACACGTGTGATGCTGAGGGGTTACTTCTTGTTCTGCACTCAGGAATTCCTCCTGGCAGTGCTCGGGGGACCATTTGGATGCCAGGGATCTAAACAGGTTTGACCGAAACATGCAAGGCAAATGCCCTACCTGCTGTGTTATCACCCGACCTCCAGTCCCACAGTTTTTTTTAAAGCAAGGGTTTTAGTCATACTTTATGAGATTAGAAACTTGTTTGCTAATTAAGGCCTTTGGTGTGAGTATGCCTCTCAAGGCAGATACAACAGTAATAGTCCCGTTCTCATATACAAATAAATGAGATTGAGCCTCTATCAATCTACACACAGCACAGCCAGATGAAGAGGCTCATTTCATTACTGCTTGATTCCAGAATGAAGGGGCTTCTTAGTAAGATTGAGAAGAGAAGAAATGTGGACTAAATTCAGTACAATTTTAATTTTGGTGACCTGAGAGAAATGATTCATAATGAAAAGTATCACTTTAAGACAGAACCCAGTTATGGCAGTGGAATATTATATGGGTTGAAATGCTGGGTATCATGTACTTCACTTATTTTTAAAGTAAGATTAAAAATGAATATAAACAAACTCCCCAAAAGCTTCAGAGAGCTGTTGATTATAATCAATAATCCCCTTGGCAAGCTTTGTCCATTCTGTCAATATCACTATCTTCCTGTTCATCATTGATTTGCTGGAGCAGGCACCAGTAATATCTCCATATGTCTTGTCTCATGCTAATATAGCTTGCTCCAGGAACATAAAGAGCCTCAAACCATTATATTAGGTCATGGGAATGAGCTAATATAATTGTTACTGGTATTTGGCATATCAAATACTACACGAGCAGCTTGCCAGGCTTGCCATGCAGGTGGCATACTCTTGTAGTCACCTCTAAATACGGCATTTATTGATGAACTGGGTGGCCCCAAGCGGTCGCAAGCCGGGCTGTGATAGGCTCATCATCTGCTAGGTAGAGTTCTGACAAGGGGGAAGTCTGGATGTGGAAAATGGCGGCCTGCATGAAGTGGGGGAATTGTCTGGCTAGTTGCGAGGCTCTGCTGGGGTGGCGGGCCAGGGCTAGAACCCGCCATCCCTCCCTGGGCACCTCGTGAGCGGCTGTGCACAGGGAGAGCAAGTAGTAGCCCTGGCCCATGTCTGTGAGTCTCTGGATCAGCATTCTTGGCCAATTGAACAAGACTGCTGCAGGATGGGTGTCTATGATCTGGGCTGTGATAGGCTCATCTGCTGGGTGGAGTTCTGATGGAAATTCGGATGTGGAAAATAGCGGCTGTCATGGAGTGGGGGGTCTCTGGCTTGTTGCGAGGATCTGCTGGAGTGGAGGGCCAGGGCTAGAACCTGCCATGCCTCCCAGTCACCTCGTGAGCAGCTGGGCACAGAGAGAGAGAGACGGTAGAAGCTCTGCCCCATGTCTGTGAGTCTCTGGATCAGCATACCTGGTTTGGATTGAAAAAAAACTGCTGCAGGGGTGGGTATCGATGATCCAGGCTGTGATAGGCTCGTCTGCTGGGTGGAGTTCTGACGAGAGGGAGGTCCAAATGTGGAAAATGGCGGCCCTCATGGAGTGGGAGTGTCGTCTGGCTTGTTGCAAGGTTCTGCTGGGGTGGCGGGCCAGGGCTAGAATGTGCCATCTTTCCTGGGCACCTCGTGAGCGGCTGGGCACAAGAAGAGCAGGTAGCAGCACTGCCCCATGTCTGTGAGTCTCTGGATCAGCATACCCAGGCCAGATTGAAAAAGACTGCTGCTGGGTGGGGCCAGAGCTATAGTCCAGCGGGTAGGGTGTTTGCCTTGTATGCAGCAGGCCTGTGCTGGCCTGGGTTCAATCCTCAGCATCCCATATAGTCCCCGAGCACCGCCAGGAGTAATTCCCTGAATGCAGATCCATTAGAAACTCCTGAACATCACCGGGTGTGACCCAAAAAGCAAAAAAAAAAAAAAAAAAAAAAAAGACTGCTGCAGGGTGGGTGTCAATGATCCAGGCTGTGATAGGCTCATCTGCTGGGTGTAATTCTGACCAGAGGGAACCAATCTGTAAGGATTTTTTTTTATTGAGAAGAGAACACATCTACATTTAAACGGGACCTTAGAAAAGAGCTTAAGAATGAACACATTTTTTGTTTAAATGTGGATGCACAGAAAGTCCTTGTAGGAATCTGGAAAAATAATTACTGCTCAAACATTCTGCATCTTTCACATGGTTCATTACAGGCCTGGCCTTTGTCATATATCGCCTTAGTCCCTACCACCATTCATTCGTAACTTACTCCCAGGAAGCTTTTTTTTTTATTTTTTACCTAATTATCCCCAATCCAGCTTTAAGAAATAAATCATACACATTATGAGTTACAAGAGCAGGCTAAGACCAGATCATCTTAAACTCTTGTTATTTTCTGTTTACCTTATATTTTATTTTTTTATTTATTATCTGCCACCCCAGCAGAGCCTCACAACAAGCCAGACGACACCCCCTACTCCATGGGGCCTGCCATTTTCCACATCCGGACTTCCCTCTCGTCACAACTCCACCCAGCAGACCAGACTATCACAGCCAAGCTCGAGTGCCTGCTAGTGGCCGCGTGGGTCATCAATAAATGCTTTATGTAGAGGTGACTACAACAGTATGCCACCCGCACGGCAAGCCTGGCAAGCTGCTCGTGTATATTTGATATGCCAAATACCAGTAACATTTATATTAGGTCATTCCCATGACCTAATATAATGGTTTGAGGCTCTTTATGTTCCTGGAGCAAGCGAATGCCTTTGGGTTCTACTAGCATGCAACAGGACATATGGAGATATTACTGGTGCCCACTCTAGCAAATAGATGATTAACGGGAAGATAGTGATAGTGATTTATTTTTTAAGATATTTTGTTATACCATCATGATATATACAATTACAAAGATGTTTATGTTTGGTTTTCTATCATACAGTGTTCCAGCACCCATCCCTCCACTAGTGCCCATTTCCCACCACCAATGTCCCCAGTTCCCTCCCTCTCCCCAACTTTCCTCTATGCCAGGCTCTTTATCTCTTTTCTCTCTTTCTCTTTACTCTCCCTCCTTCCCTCCCTCCCCCTCCTCTGTCTCTGCACATTGTGCTTACACATTGTGCTTTGCAATGCATACATTTAGAGGTTATCATGTGTATCCCTTTGCCTATAATCAGTGCTCAGTTTAGGCTAATATTTTCATTTCCAGCAATTATATAATCAATGCTCAGTTTAGGCTAATATTTTCATTTCCAGCAATTATTTGTAACGGTTCCCTTCTCTGTCTTACCTAAACTCTGACTCCCACAACATGCGGTTGATTCATTTATTGACAACATCCCCTAATCCCTGTCTTTCCTGGTCTTGGATATTGGTATCATACGATGTATATCCTGCAAATAAATGCAATCATTCTATATCTGTCCTTTTTACTCTGACTAATTCCACTCAGCATGACCCTCTCCACAGGAACATTACATTGTGCTATTGGTGATTCATTTTGGCATGTAGACTGAAACCATTTACCTGTGGCAGATTATATCTGGCAAAGATATAATTGCTAGCCAGATATGGCAACACTTTTAAAAACCAAACACTGCACTTTGCTTCTTTGCTCCATATTTAGACATATCTCATACACAGAGAAACCATTGTAAAGCAAGATAAAGGAAATCAAAATATTATTGCCCTTTGTCACTAGTATGATTTAGCTCCACTCAACCCTTACTTTGTATAAAGTCTTTAGTATAGTCTACTTTTAGTTGTTTCTTTGGGCACTTCATGCTATAATGCCAAGCATTAATAAGCACCCCTTTATTACTACCTTATAAGTTCTGGAAATTCTAGTTTGAATGTTATTCTGTTGCCACATAAGTTCTCTAAGAAATCCAGCACCATAGGCACTGTACCCTCATTTTTATACTAAATCTTTGAACTGATAGGGAATGGTCCAGACCTCAGGCTCTGCATTTTGTTTTAATTATTTCATCCACAGAGGTAACTGGAGGTGCTAATTATGTTGGCATATGATAATGTGATTTTAATCCATTCTTCATTGATTACTTTATAAAAAGCCATTGCTCAAAATTAGGAATATATGCTCAGGTACATCTTCTTGCATTGTACCACTCATCAGTTATAAATTCAGAGATTTTATGTTATAATTCATAATGATTTCCTTATATTTTTAAGTATGTTTACACTGTTTACCACCAAAGTTTTGAGAACTTTAAAACAGGAACTTGCTAAAATCATATCTGGTAGAAATAAGCCTTTATATTTAAGTGATTCTCCTTGCTGTTTTAATAATTTTTCTTGGCATTCTCTCATTAACCAATGTTTTAATAAGCTTTTAATTATTGTTCATCTCTACTAATTATTGTTTATCTCTATTAATTATTGTTCATCTCTATTAATTCTTTATTTCTTCTTAATCTATTTTCTGTTCCTTCAGTGACATTCCCTCTCCCACCCTGAAGAAATTCCAACACTGTCTTTTTGGTCTGTCTATGCTACTTCAATATCATTTTGATGAACTCAGTCAATTACACTTTTGTGTGCATGTCAGGATATAAACTCTTGCCTGGTGGAAACTTCCCAATGATATTGGTTTTATGCTATGTTTATTTTCTTTCTGTTTTATCTTTAGTTTAGATTTTAATTCTAGTAGTGATTTTTCCTGATCCTATTTTAATACTAATTTTAATTAGAATTGGATTTGAAGCAATAAAAGGACAAAGTGAATCTTGCTTTTTGATTGAGTTAAAGAATTGAAATAAGCAGTAGGAATTAGCTTCTTGAGATTTACTATTTTTAGATGTTTCCATCCTTTCTCATTCTGTCTTCATAGGATTAAAGATCAAGTTGGAAAAACTTAGTGTGGAAAACTACCAGTATCTCAGGGCAGAGGTGGCATTAGCAATTCAGCTCGTCTTTTCTACCAGGCTGATATTCAGCATTAACATTTCTCCTTACATCAGAGATTCATTATTTTATGAAAATTTATTATTCACAGATACTTAAGAACATCTGTCAATAGGAAAAGGGAACTATAAAACCTGAAAGGGGCCAGAGCGATAGCCCAGCGGTAGGGTGTTTGCCTTGCACACGGCCAGCCTGTGCCGGCCCGGGTTTGATCCCTGGCATCCCATATGGACCCCGAGCACCGCCAGGAGTAATTCCTGAGTGCAGAGCCAGGAGTAACCCCTGAGCGCCGCAGAGTGTGACCAAAAAGCAAAAAAAAAAAAAAAAAAAAAACTGAACAAGAACATTATACTTACCTAAGAACTGATGTTACTGGGAGTAGAGAAAAAAAAACTCTTTTGGTTCAGTGAACTGTGGTAGTAGAGTATCTTATTGGTACTTTGTCGGTGGGTATGGTTTGTCTGCATATGCTTAGAAGAAGTGAGAAATTATACCCCTAAAATATATAGATTCAGAAACCAATCTTGCTGCAATAAATAAATAATCTGCAGGACTAGCCACAATGTAAAAGAAGAGGGAGAGAGATGCAGAGATAGAGAGAGAGACAGAGAGAAAGAGAGGAAACGGGGTACCTGCTATTGAGGCAGTCCGGGGTGGGGGGGCGGGGGGGGGTGGGGGTACATTGGTGGTGGAAATGGGGCACTGGTGGAGGGATGGGTGCTGGAATACTGTATTACCAAGAACCAGTTGTGAACACCTTTGCAATTGTATGTCTCACTGTGGTATAATAAAAAATTTTAAAAAAGAAATAAAGAAATAAATAAAGAAATAAATAGATAAATAAATCAACACCGCAGAGACAAGGCTGTTTTTAGTACTGCTACTGTAAGGGCATATTTAAAAAAGCTATAATGTTTACTTGATTGAGTTTTTAGCTTTTTAAAATTTTATTTATTTATTTTTCATATTTATTATTATTTTTATAACACTGCGAGATATACATGTACAAAGCTGCTCATGATTGGATTTCAGTCACAATGTTGCAGCACCCACCCCTCCACCAGTGCACATTTCCCACCTCCAAGGTCACCAGACTCCCTCCCCACTCCTCAACCTGGCTCTATAGTAAGCACTTCGTCCACTTTGCCTCTTCTTTTTTTTGTTATTAAAATATATTTAATTTTATTTATTTAAAAAAATTTATACCTCCGTGAGACATACAATTACAAAGGTGTTCATAATTGGTTCTTAGTAATACAGTATTCCAGCACCCATCCCTCCACCAGTGCCCCATTCCCACCACCAATGTACCCATACCCCTCCCGCCCACCCCCAGGCTGCCTCAATGTAGGTACCCCCATTTTCTCTCTTTTTCTCTCCCTCTCTTTCTCTCTCTGTCTCTGTCTCTGCATCTCTCGGCCCTCTTTTTACACATTGCGGCTAGCCCTGCAGATATTTAGGGTTTATCATGTAAGTGTCTTTGTGTATATTCAATGGTGAGTTCTAGTCTGACATTTCCGTTCCCCACACTTAGTAAAACACTGGTTTATATTTATATCCCATTAATGAATGCAGTCATTCTATATCTGTCCTTTTCCTTCTGACTAATTTCACTCAGCATGATAGTCTCCATGTCCATGCATTTGCAGGTAAATTTCATAATTTCATCTTTTCTGGCAGCTGCATAGTATTCCATTATGCAGATGTACCACAGTTTCTTTAGCCAGTCCTCTGTTCTCGGGCACTTAGGTTGTTTCCAGATTCTAGCTATAGTGAATAGCGCAGCAGTAAATAAAGAAGTACAGATAGTGTTTGTGCTATGTGTTTTTTGGGTTTCCAGGGTATACTCCCAGGAGTGGTATTTCTGAGTCAAGTGGGAGCTCAACATCTAGTTTTCAGAGGAATATCCATATTGTTTTCAAAAAGGGCTGGACCAATTGGCACTCCCACCAACAGTGGATGAGAGTCCCTTTTTCTCTGCATCCACGCCAGCACCGGTTGTTCTTGCTGCCTCGGATGTGTGCCAGTCTCTGTGGTGTGAGATGGTACCTGACTGTTGTTTTGATTTGCATCTCCCTGATGATTAATGATGAAGAGCACTTTTTCATATGCCTTTTGGCCATTCGAATTTCTTCTTTTATGGTAGCTTCTGTTCATTTCTTCTCCCCATTTTTTGATGGGGATGGCTGTTTTTCTTGTGAGTTGACTTTGCCTCTTCTTTTCTCTCTCTTTCTCTCTCTGTCTCTCTCATCTCTGTCTCTGTCTCCCTCTCACACTCTCTCTCGCTCTATCTCTCCCTTCTCTTACACATTGTGACTTGTCATGCATACATTTAGGAGTTATCATGTAAATCCTTTCGCCTACATTCAATGGTCAGTTCTAGTCTGGCGTTAACATTTCAAACAATTAGTAGAACACTGGCATATATTTATATCCCACGGATGAATGCAGTCATTATATATCTGTCCTTTTCCTTCTGATTGATTTCACTAAGCAAGATGATCTCCATGTCTATACATTTTTAGGCAGAATTTTTAGGTTTTTATTCATAATTTTGTTCTAACTGGAAAAACAGTATTCTTTGTCTCTGTGTGTGTTGTCCATATTAGATAGATGTGTTCCAGTGTTACTCCTGACTGCTCATAGATTTACTCCTGGTAGGATTCAGAGGACCATATGTGTGTTGGGGATCAAACCCAGGCTGACCATGTGCAAGACGAGAGTCCTAGCCACATATTATACAGGGTTCGTGGCACCTTCCTTAAATATTGTGGAGTCCTGTTTGATTCTCAGCTGCATATAATCCCTTGAGTCCTGCCAAGAGTGGTCCCTGAGCACAGAGGCAGGAGTAAGCCCTGAGCATCTCTCGGTATATCCCCAATCAAAACTAAATAATAAAATGAACCTAAACTCTTTGATTTCATTTTAATCTATTTTGTAGTAAAGTCCATGGTGAAAATAGTAAATTATGTAAATATTAAGTTGCTAGTACATTGGTGTGTTAGCTCTTCAAATCTTAAAAGTTGTGATATACCTTCAATACTAGCAGAAGCTAATGGAAGTCGAGTCTTTATATTTATGAAAAGAGAATCACTGGAGCAAGAAATTCAAAACTCGCACTTACTCAAATGTTATCTGGTAATCACTTAAACTTCCCTTACCATCTTTGTCCATTTGACTCTGGCCTTAGACCATTAACTGTTTAGCATAACTTTATGTGCCCTTAAAAATAAAGGCCTTCGGAGCGATAGCCCAGCTGGTAGGGTGTTTGCCTTGCACACGGCCAGCTGTGCAGGCCCGGTTCGATCCCCGGCATCCCATATGGTCCCCCGAGCACCGCCAGGAGTAATTCCTGAGTGCAGAGCCAGGAGAAACCCCTGAGCATTGCCGGGTGTGACCCAAAAAAGCAAAAAATAAAAATAAAAAATAAAGGCCTTATATCACATTATTTCTATCTGTACTTTAACTCGCATCCTTTACTCACTGCTCCTACTCCATAGAGATCTTAGTATTCTAGAATCTCAAGAAACTGAAAATAAGAAGTTTTAATAACTCCCGCTCGGGTCAAACGTTTATTCTATTATTTAATGTCCGAACTAATTAAAAAAGGGAGAGGTAATATCCTCACAGAAGCTTAAACATTTAAGAATTCTTGAATCCTGTAAACAAAATGAATTCAATGACTAGTAGGAGAAATTCCTGTGAACTGTGGCTGAGTGTCTTGAAAGCCACATATGTCTTTGTGCTGTCAAGATTGATCCTCATAGGATCAATGCTTTCTCAAATCAAATTCAGTAATACTGTGGATATATCCAGGACGTTCTCAATTTTATTGCTAAGTCATTTATTTTATACCACTTTAATTTTGACTCTCATATTATCAACACCATTAATTTCTTCTGTACCTTGATTAATAACTAGACTAGATTTGGGGAAGAAACTTGCTTTAAGTCTAAGGTAATTGTTTGTACTTACCAAATACAAACAATATTTTAAGTATGACACAAGAAAGATTTTATTAAAATGAACTTGTTATTGGTAGGTTTAAAAATATGAAATTGCTCTTATTGAACTCTTAACCTATAAAAATGAGTATCATGTGGCTCAAGATAAGGCACAACCCTGTTCCTGTATCATCAGTTAGGTCTTTGACCTGAAGAATGGTGGGTTGCTGTGAGGAGTCAGAGAGAGGCAGTTGCACATGGCACCAGAGACGAACTTCCAGGTGCTGCTGGTGGTATGTTGAGTTTTTGCAACTGCTTGATGCATTTTTTTGTTTCTGATTCTATTTCTTTGCATTTTCCACACCATTCAAAAGAAGAAATCAGAGGACCAAAATATAACTTGTTTCTTTTTAATATTTCTTAAGCAACAGTGATCATGGAAGTTTGCATTTAAAAGGAAAAAATGGATGTAAATAAATGATCCCCTATTAACTCTTCTTTAGCAATTCTAGAGTAAATTACTATAGGCATTTTCCATAAATTGGTGCCACTTTTCTCTATTATTTGTTATAAGAGAGGTGATCTGCAATGGTGTTTATGATTGCCCATTCTAATTCAATTGTGGTGCTGGATATATCTGGCAAAGCAGTAATTTGCTGCCCTCTCGTCATTGCTTACCAGTTTCTTAGAAGAATAACAGATCTTATTTCTTGCAAAGTGGGAAGGAAAATCTAAGTAAAAGGCTGTAACATCTGACTTATTCTGTTCTTTAGCAACAGATAAATTCTGGTTATTCACTCCAAACCTTTTTAATCTACAGGAAGTAATCATAAGCTTTTCGGAAATTTGTTCAGCATGTTGAGGAATGGTACTCTTGTGTATTATTTCCTCTTTCTGTAATGGAATGGCATGGGAAAGAGAAAAATGCTGTATAACTACACACATGCATATATTTCATTTTATATGGAATAGGTATGTGCCCTAATGCATAAGTATAATATAAAAAAAGTAGATTCTACCTACTCTTAAAACAAGTCAAAAATTATACTCATTATTAATAATGAAATAATAAGTCAATAATTGAGTATTTAATTAATTTAATGATATAATAAAATTCAGAGTCAAGTAGGCAATAAAATTAAACATAGCTTGTATAGAAGAAATTAATAAAAGCTGTTCCGTATTTCTGAAAATCACTCATGGCTTTTAAATTCCATACATTTATACAGAGTGACTATATTTCTAACTTATTTGTATAATTTTTGATTAAGCAGTTAATATGGATAATGTGAGGGCTTAATGTTTGTCTTGTTTCGGACCAAACCCATTAGTGTTCAGGACTCACTCCTGGCAGGACTTGAGCAACCATGTGGTGGAAGTCATTAAACCCAGGTCAGCCCTGTGCCCTGCCCACTGTACTGTTGCTTCAGGCCCAGTGATGTAAATGTTAAATTTTCCAAATTCTTCCTTATCAGTGCAAAAATGTTTACTATTCTTTATTAGTCTCCTTTTCTAGAAGTAGGAAATTAGGTTGCACACTCTAGAAAAGGCTTTGAGAATAATCTCAATGTTGGGATTTAAATGTTTAGATGTCTCAAAGAAGGAACAATTAATGCTGAAAGAAATTTTTTAAAGTCACCTTAACAAATACTTCAAGCAACACTTTGAGCATTTGGTAGCTTGTTACGGCATGTCTGTGACTGCAAAGGTATTGGTCACTTACCTATCTGCAATTCCATTTATTCCTTTGACTTCTTTTTGTGTGATTTGTGTCTCAGGAAACTCAACTCAAAGTCTCTGTCCTATATTACCTGTCCAGGGTGTCTAGCTCTGAGGAGATACTGCAATATGATGAAAACTAGGAGGATGGAAAACAACACAGTTTCCTTCTTCCACCACCACTTTCTCTGCTTTCACAGTGCCAATGGGCTTGTCTATAACTCAAACTCCTGTTTCATGGGTCCCTTTAGGTTCCAGTTTCTATCTCCCTTATACAATATGTTGTATTGATGTTCTTCACAATGAACCTCTCTAGATTGCTCAAGGGAATACTACGAAAAACAACATGGAATTTTCTCAGGAAATATTAATAGAACTAAAATATGACCACAAATATTGCTGCATTGCCCCATCATACCTAATATACAATGGTGCCGAAATAAAAAATAAAAAAAGCCATATCTATCATTGAATCACACATCTGAAATAGTTCAGGTAGAATAAGGCAGGCATAAAGCAATGGTAATATATAATATCCCAGACCCTAAAGTTGTTTTATCCTTTAATTCTTGGATTATTTACATGAAGCTTCTTTATTCTAGAAACAAACATGTTTAATAAAATAAGTGTCATGATCACTTATAGTCAGATTTAGGGAGATAATACCTTTACTTAAATGTCAAATGCATGTTAAACATATATCTAAAGTGAACTTAAACATCAGATTTGGGGGTACAATATCTTTATCCAAGCATCACATGCATGTCAAGAAGATATTCACAGTGCACTTGTTTCAAACTTCCAAATTTAGCTATAAAATTATGGCCCTAGGTCAAACATGCATAAGATAATATATAATGTGCATCAAAAGAGAAGGATGTGATTTCTACCCAGTGATATTTTCTCATTTACTCATCAAACAATTTTTATTTAATTTATATAGGTACTCATAATTAGAAAAAATAAAGATGCTAGGATAGTTTCACATAGGAGTGATATTTTATCTTGATCTTGAAAGACAGTATAGATTAACCACGCTTTGGAGAAGGGGAAAGATAGCTGCTCAAACATGGGGCAAGAGAGACTAGTCAGGGATAGTTGGAAGTAAGTCTTGAATATCAGCAAATATGGTTCCCTTACCTCCTCCAAACAATAAGAGCAACAAATATAATAATTGATATTCTCATGAACATAGTTTTCTTCAGATTCAGCTGTAGACCTACCTTTCCACATTCTCGGTTAAAGTCAGCCAGCATTTGTGCCGCGGCTAATGTTTGGTGTTATTAGACGATGTCATCAGAAACAAGGGGGGTGTTGCCCCATATCTTACTCCATTCTTCCCATTCTAATCTCATATGTTCTGCAGGGTGGCACTGAAGAGTTTTGGTGAGATGGTATCACCCTGTCAGACCTTTTTGAATATCAGCATGGTATGTTTCATCTTGTACTCTCCTACAAACAACAATGAGCTTGTTGTTTTTACTGGCACCAGCTGGAACAAATCGATGAATAAATTCAAGTGATCAAGTGATCTGATATAGTGAAATGTATCACTTCACTTCACTTGTATCACTTGTCATCCTGTTGTTCATCGATTTGCTCGAGTGGGCACCTGTAACATCTCCATAAATCCTGTGCAAGCAAGTGTAGCCCAAGGGGTATCTGCCTGCTCCAGGAACAGAAAGAGCCTCAAATCATTCCTTCAGGTTATGGGAATGAGGTCCCGTGGTTTTTGGCATATCAAATAAAACACGGGTAGCTTGGCCAGGCTCTGCTGTGTAGGTGGCATACTCTCAGTAAAAGGATCTCATCTCATGCATTTACTGATGAAACTCAATGGGGAGAGATCAGGTTTTCTCTTGGGTGGAGCTCTGAGGAGCTGTGGAAACTGGATGTTGAAAATGACTGAACTTATGATGTGGGGATTCCTTTGGCTTCTTGCTAGGCTCACTGGGATGACGGGCCATGGCTATTACCTGCCTAGAACTGTATACAGTGTGTAAATATGAAAGATTCTGGGCAGAACTTTATCCTAACATCCAGTACTATCTAAGAGTGAAATGCATGATAAACTAAAGAAGCTGCTAGGAGAAACCGCCCCGTCTCTCTCTTTCTCTCTATATCTCTCTATCTCTATCTCTCTCTCTTCCTCTGTCTTTTCTCTCTCCCTCCCTTCTTCTCTCACTGTCACACACACAAACTGACACACACTCACAACCAGTTTTTCAGAAAGCAATTTAATTCTGTTTACTACATATTGAATTATATTGGAAAAACACATTTTTTGTGAATGTATATTTACTGCATAAATAACTAAATAAATTTACTACATTTGATAAATGTGTTCATTACAATACATTTGACATTTTAGTAATGTTTAACACCTTTATTATGTTATATGTTATTTCTGTTCCTTTGCTGGAAATCTAGTTTCTTATTAGATTTAATGATCAAAGAAAAGCCTTTTTGTCTTATTCATTCTGTGTATTAGTTATTTAGGATTTATTTATCTACTAGAAAATTTGTATGCTTAAACATCATTTCATCTTTACCCCTTTTGGTAACTACTATATGACTTTGAATTTTCAGATTCCTTTTATAAGAATTACGACACAGAACTTTCTGTTCAATGAGCTCCTTCCTAAGTAAACTATGTTTTTCACAATAAAATGGTCACTAAACTATTTTCCAAATAAACAGTCCTTTATTGTTTAATAATACATATTAGTATATATTATTTAAACATTAATTCTTAATAATTCACAAAACAGTTATTAAGTAAGCTTATTTGGCCACCTTAATATTTATCTTTCGATATTTGAACCACCTCCCTGATATTCAGGACTTATTCTTGGCTCAGTGCTCAAGGATTATTCCTGGTGGGTTTGGAAACCATATGGGATGCTAGGAACTGAGCCCAGGTGAACCTCTTGGAAGGCAAACACCTTTACCCACTGTACTGACTTTCTAGCCCCCATTTACCATTAATGTCTGTAGAGGAAATACATGTTTAAGAATACTACATGGAAACGGAGGTGTCACACGAAAATCTAATCTGAAGTTAGAGGACAATGCAGAGAGATGGATATAAACTACGAGATCACTCACACCTTGCCCTTCAGCTCCATGATATATTATCCTTCGATCAAGTCTTTAATGTTAGCACATGCATTCCTCTTCACTTTTTCTTTATCAAAATTGTCACTAATAATATAATTTATCAAATTTTTATTTTCTAGTTTCCAATGCCATTGACTTCTAGAATACGTTGGCAATGCCCAAAGCAGAAAAATCCAAAACTTAAAAGTAAAGTTGCTCAGGATTAGTTGTAGCAATGCTATTTCCTATAAAATGTACTATATCAATGACATATTATAAAAGCAATGAAAACTTATATCAGTGATCAGTGCAAGCAGTCTCAACTGTTGTTTACTATTACTGGATTTGGAATTTGGATTGTTGCCAAAGTGAATTCAGAGACCAGAAAGCCAAGGATTTTGCTTAAATAACAAATGAGATGCTGGTGTCGAGATCGAAATAGTTGATGTCAAAATTATAATAATTCACAAGAGGAAAACCGGATTTTTTTTTTCCATTTGGCAGGGCAGAGCTTAAGGAATGAAGCTGTAACTAGAGAATGTAATTGCTGTTTTGCCTCAAGGTTGCCCTGGTGATTTCCAGGTTAAAGTTTTCTCAGTCGATGCCTTGTCTTCCACAGGGTATTGAAATGGTACCATTTACATTCACTCAGTCATTTCATTTACAGCTTTGTTGAATGAAACATAAACATAGGAAGAGTGAGGGTGAAATTTTTTATTATTTCTCTCACTTATCTTGTAATAAACTCTTATTTTGTTTCATTGCCTAGCTATATTATTCATATATAATTAATCTGTTATTAATGTATTTATAAACAGTGCCTTGGTTACCATTTCAAATTTAATAGAATTTTTTTTGCCAGCAATGGATAGCTAAAATTTGTCACATTATAAAGGAAATGATATATTTAAATAGTAATATCATTTATAATTTTTTTTCTGATAGTAGTCACTTGAAAACTGATTTTAGTTGCTTTATTAGCTCGACCTGGGCTGTTTCTTTTTTGAGTCATATATTGCTTATATAAAACTTTAGTAATATTTTTTTAAATCTGGGTAAGATTATTTAAGCAAGAGTTTATTTTATCATTAAAATAAAACTTGGGCTCTGAGTGATGGTCCAGGGGGTATGGTGTTTGCCTTGCACGCAGCCTGCCAGTGCTGGCCTAGGTTCGATCCTCGGCATCCCATATGATCCCCCGTTCACCGCCAGGAGCAATTCCTGAGTGCAGATCCAAGAGAAACCCCTGAGAATTACCGGGTGTGACCCAAAAAAGCATAATAAACAAACAAACAAACAAATAAACAAATAAATAAATAAATAAATAGACGAATGAATAAATAAATAAAATAAAACTTTACCACAAAATTTAAAATCTCTATAGTTAGAGCAACATCTTTGAATGGGTTAAATTCTGACTGGGAAAAGGATAAATATTTTTGAAATTTGGGAATTAAGTGGTTTTATTTGGTTTGCTTAATCATGGGAGATATATATTTTGTCTAAAACTATAGAATGTCATTAAAGATATTGTCAGAGAAACCATTTATAAAATTGGATAAATAATTATAAAGAGATTAGTCATTGGATCACTGCCAAAAGAAAATTGGCTAGATAGTGATCAACTCTACAGAAATGTGGTGTCTGTCAAATAAATACTCAGATGAAAAAATACAGACCCAATAATATTGAGCCCAGAAGGAATAAAATGTTTTCATTTGGGTAAGAAATCAACAAACAGAAAGCAATCATTTACAAGTGGGGTCCTCTTGATGTATCCAGTCAGACAGGAAATGCCCCACCATGCCAGTGGAATTCCTAGGAAGTAGTGAAACCATCTAGTGCTAAGGTCTTCAGGACTTGAGCACAGGAACTAAGGCCTGATAAGACCTTTACCTGGAGCTAGCCCAGACCAGAAGACTGGACCAACCTTTCACCAGATAATCCACAGGAACAAAGGTCAAGAAAAGGAGTTTTTAAAAAAGACCACTTCCAACTCCATTGACCTTAGCAATCACCCTAGCAATGATCTCAAATCTTCGCTGGAAATCCCATCTGGGGGTGGGTTGGTTAAAAAACCTCAAAGCCACCTTGAACAAAGTTAGCTCATGCAGATGCTGCCTGAGCCCTTGTGCTGTTTGTGTCAGCGTGGATGAGCACATGTGTCCCTGTCTCCTCTCTTGAGATATGTATTCTCTCACTTCCTTTCCTCCTTCCCCTTCCCCATTTTCCTTCCAGTAAAACCTGTTTATTCTTCTTTGCTTGTCTACTCCTCAAATTCTTTACTAAGAGATACAGACAAGGACTCCAAAACCTTTGGAAAGGTCTAGGACTGACTCTCCTTTTCTGCAAAGTGGCATTACTCACTCCATCCTGATTCAATGGCTCCCCAGAGATTTCTGGTGGTGAGGATCAATTTCCCTGCTAAGTAGACCAAGCAAATGTCAGTTGTGACTTGCTAGTCGCCTCATGGAGCTGGGAAAACTCAAGTTCCTTGTGTGCATGGATTCATCACAGACTATACCAGTTTATGCCTTCCCAGCAGGTCTTGGGGCAATAGAAGTGGATTGGGAAAAAACGACAGTCTCTCTCTACCTTGCCTCACATACGCCACCCATGAGGGCCTAAGTCTGAGCTATCCTTGATCTACCAGGCCTAATAGTTTTATGTTAAGATTCAGCCAAGTGGCAGTCCTAGTGTCTAGCAATGAAGCAACTACTTCAGCCATCCTGGTATGTTCAAAGAGACCCAGCTATGCTAAGGAAAGGTGACACGTGGTGTGGGGTTAAACCCACGGCCTCCAACATGCAGCTCCTGAAGTCTTTACCTGAGATATTTCTTTAATGCCTTAAGGTGTTTTTAGTTTGTTTGGGGGTACTAAGTGGTATTCCGAGCTATTCTTGATCTTGGAGCTGCCTGGGAGCACCTTATGTGGTACCTAGACTTGAAGAGGGCTCAGTTGCATACAGTGCAAGTGCTTTAGCCCTTAAACTACATTAAAAAAGCTTTTAGCTTATAATGCACTTAATTTTCAGATCAACTACTCACAGTATTACTTCTCTTCCTTATAGTGACACAGGCAAGTGGAAAAGATAGTCTTGGAATACAGGCAGTTTGTGCACTGAGGACTGGCCTCAAATCTCTATGACTCTTTTCTTTACTACTCTCTTTGAGGGTACAGATGGGTTAGATTAAGCTTCCAATATGTTACATGTCAACCATCTTTACGTTTGCACTTCCACAGCGGGACCCAGAGCACTGCCTAGTGTGCCCCTCTACCCTTGTCACACCTGTTAAAAAATAACAACCAAAATAAATATTAAAAAGGTTCTTTATCTTCTTGTATAGTGATTTTAGGTAAAATGATAGTCAAGTAATTCATTTAGTTTCAAAAGTAGCCTAAAATGTGGAAGCGAAAATAAGAGTTGAATGGGCTGTAGGGTAAGATTATGGGTAGTCCAATAAATCTGGAAATTTGAACTCTTTCTACTGACTACTCTGCTGTGATCATTTTGAACATAAGGCTGCTACCTCAGGCCCTGAAAAATATTGCCAGAGTGAGGATGCAAGGTCATTGAGCTAAGGCTTGCCTCTAGGTTCCTCTCATTGTTATTCAGAGATTTGCAAAGGGAAGGTGTTTGAAAATCCTACAGCAGCAATGGTTTCTCTCTCTTTATCTCTCTCTCTCTCTCTCTCTCTCTCTCTTAGATTGCTTTAAAACATCTCAATTTAAATAGCAACATCATGAAATAGACCTGGCTGCAGCCCTTCAGGCTGTACTCTCTCTTCTGCCCCAAGAAATAAATAAATTTTTCAAGCTTTTAGAATGTTAAATTATGAGCTTCTCAGTCAACTCCTAAAGCAAGAAGTTTGGGGGTTAGCTTTGCTTCTTTAATTCTCTCCCACAGACGTCTAGCTCTAAATTGAGTGAGTGTTTGTAGCAGGGTTTTGAAAGCAGCAAAATTTAGTAAGGATATTTTAGCATTCTGGGTTGCATCTTGTCATCCATAGTAATAAAACCCTTCAGTTGGCAAGTGGTTAGAGTTCTTTTGTGGAACAAGTAATGCCTCCATCAACTGTTTCATTATTGCAGTCCAAAATGTGTTAGCTTTCCAATCAGAGTTAATTAAATCCTAACTCAACCATTGTATTCAGTACAGCAGATGAAGATCCGTCATGGTGCTTCCATTCATTCTTTCTTTACTTGAGTAAAAAATTCATTAATTGCTTCAGAGTTTTTCATTGCTAACCACAGAATCCACGGAATATTGTCCAGTATTGATATATCCACTCACCTTCCTTGACTGGCCATTTTTATTCAAAATGAGACAGATTATATTATCTTCTTAAAGAATATATTGCAAAACCTCTTATTAATTATTTTTCTTGGCGGGGGCTTCCCAATGGTGATTTTCCATTGTTCTTGGCAATCCGACTAACAAGAATTCTAGGATATGAGGATGTGGTGTTGCATGGGCCTTGGAGTGCTGACGACCACAAGACCACCCCAGCAGTGTTTTGGGTCACCTGGACCATACCGAGTGATGCTGAAGTGTATGTCCAGCAATGCTTCTAAAATACAACTGAGTACTGTCAACTTCTTCACACTCTCCCTCGCCCTTATATTTTTTTCTTGCTATCTATTATAGCAATTAATTGCAGATAAAGGTAAAGTAGCCTTCTGTGCCCTAGGACTTACATATATCAGATGAATTGTCTGATCAGGGGGTACCAAAAATTGCTTATTTATGCTATTATTTATTTTATTTAAATATCAAATCCAAAATATTATCACCAAGCATAATGTAAAAAGGGTTCAATATTTTTCTTTCTTTCAGAAATTTTAAGATTTGGGCTTTATACTCAAATCATTAATCCATTTAGAACTAATTTTTCACCAGGAATTAGGGATACATCTACTGATGATCAGGGCCATTCTTTGCGGTTCTTAGGATTCATTCTTGGTAGTGCTCAGGGGACCATATGTGAAGTAGCCAATTAAACCCAGTATGAAAAAAAGATGCTTTATTCTCTGTATTCTCTCCATAACACTTCAGTTAATTTGTGTCCATAATGTAAAACATTGATCAAGTTTTATCCTTTTATAAGTGGTTGTCTAAGAATTTTTCACAATATTAAAAAAACGTGTACTATGCATATTATTTTTTCTTACATTAATTGACATAAAGACTTGGCATTGCTTCTGGGTTCTATATTCTGTTTCCATTGAGTTCTGTGCTTACTTATATGTTAATACCATGCTGTTTTGATCACTAAATCTCTGCAATTTAGCTCGAAAATAGGGACTACACTACCTATAGCTTTGCTTTTTCTATTCAAGATTAGTTTTCTATTGGAGTTATCGTGATTATATACACATTTTATAATTAGTTTCCTATATCCATAAGGAATGTTATAAAATATTTATAGGTTTTTATATTGAATTTGTATATTGTTTAATAGTTAATAAGATTTGTACCAAAACTAAAGTAATTTAGAATCTAGTAAAGACTGTGAATACTTTTTCAGAATAATGTTTTAGATACATATATAGAAAAAATACTATTAAAATTAAGTTTTAGTAATGATAGGTTATATAAATATGATTTTAGTACACTATGTTAGTTACAAATAACTTTTATTTTACATTTTTGCTCACATCAAGTGTTGCTCAGGGATTACGCCTGCCTCTGCACTCAGGAATTACTCCTGGCAGTGCTGGAGGGACCATATGGGATGCCAGGGATCTAACCCAGGCCAGCCATATGCAAGGCAAATGGTATGCCTACTGTATTATTGCTCTGGCCCACAAATAACGTTTAAGGTTCCTTAATGCCATAATGGTTCACAGAAATATTTGGTTTTAATTATTTATTTATGATAAAATCTTAGGTATGCTGATAATACTGCTGTGGTGTATTGTCCATTTCCATAATTTAAAAAAATCCAGTAGTTTTTTTTAATCATTTTAGGCCATCTGAGTTTTAGAAGTGTTCAGAATTTATCCACTAACCCCAGGTTAAAAACTGTGAGTGTTCAAATGCCTATTTAGATAAATTGTGAGCTCAGTATTGACCATTCCAGCTGGCTTAATAGTAATAGAAAAATGATATGTAGAACAAGTGGTGCGCTAATGCATAATACATGGGGCAGTAATTAGCAGTTTACTTCAAAAAAGGGGTAGAGGAATGAAGGTACCTGAAAATTCGGGTATGGGCAAAAGTGCTCACTTTAATTTCAAGTAAAGAAGGAATTTTTCTTTAATTTTACTTTAATTATATTTCATATTTTAATGGAATTGTCAAGTAAATGCTACTTATTTATTTGTTTTTTGGTCATACCGGTGATGCTCATGGGTTGCTCCTGGCTTTGCACTCAGGAATTACTCCTGGTGGTGCTCAGGGAACCGTACTCGATGTTGGGAATAGAACCTGGGTCGGTGTGGCAAGGCAAACGCCCTACTCATTGTAGTATCTATCTGGCTCCTATATTGCTATTCTCAAGTCTGTCATACCTACTTTCTCAATGCCTCGCATAAAATTGTATTTTTATGGTTAGAAATTTTTTTAATATGTTTTACATACCTATGTTAATAGGATGTATGTTATAACATAAATACCGCGGCATTTTTTCTAGATTCTGTTCAGTATTATTTAACAAATTTATTTAGTAGTATTATGTGGTTTCGAATTCAACTTTCCTTTGGTATACCTGATACCAGAATCAATCATTCCATAGATGGAATGAGTCAATAAAATTATGTTTATCAGATATTAAGCTAGACGTTCTGAATTAAGCAGAATCAAATAGGTTGCTAATACAAATTCAGTTTAAAGCACTTACCAATGGTTGTTAACCTATTCACCTTTGTTTTCAGTGAGTGTCATAACTCTACCGATCGAATCAAAGTCAGGTGTGGGATGAAGATGATGACATTAAATCCAGAGTGAAGCAGCATTTCAAAAAGGAATCAGATGACTTTCTAGGACAAACAATTGTAGAAGTGAGGACACTGAGTGGAGAAATGGACGTTTGGTACAATTTAGGTGACTGTCTTTATATGTATATAGTTTGAAGAAAATCATAATAATTTCCATAATATCCTTGGCATTTATTATATTCCCCCACCACAATAAATAAGACCATACAGTATACTCTTGGGAATCTAGTAGATTAATTTTATGATAAACTAAAGGCAGTCATTATTAAATTCGGTATTATTCAAAGCTAGTAAATTTGAGATATAAAGGGAAACATTTCAAAACTCTTAGTCTTGTTCAGAGACAAATGTCACATTCCATTCTTAATTAAAAAGCATATCTGCAGAAACTTTTGTACAAACAAAAAAAACTTTTGTATAAGAAACAAATAGTTCCTTTCAATAACAAATAATGCATTTTTATAATGATTGAATTATTTACTTTAGTTCTCATGTTGCAGTTTTGTTGTAAAGGAAAATTTCCTTCATTCAAATGTTGATATAAACATAGGATTTAGTTGACAAAATTGAGTAGATATGTATAAATATTTTTATTTGCTAATAGAAATGTAAATATGTTTACTTGGCATGACTTAGAAATGGACTTTTTAATGGGACAATTAAATAATGTAAATTTAATTTGATGTTTGCTAGAGTAATATAATAACCTAGTCTTCTTAATACTGATTTAATAGTAGTAAAAATATCTGTATCATGTCAGTTTCTATAATTAACATAAAGCAAATTTCTGAATCATATTATCCTATATAGTAGACTTATTATTAATTAAATATTAAACATATCTGAAATTTAAGGGATTATTATTATTAAAAATAATTTTTCATTGTCCTTGGATTGTAAAACTTTTTCAATTGAAAAAACACAATATGTTAGAAAATTAGACTAATATTTTAGTTTACTTAAAAACCAAACACTTCAAATTACTATATTACTAAATAAGAATAAGATCACATAGAATAAGTGAAAAATCTAAATTATGCAATCATTTTGAGGAGAAATATGAAACTTAACTCATTGTAAATAATTCAGGCTATACTAAAAACTTACTATCAAAACAATTTTAGGTCAATCTTGAAGAAAGTTAGTACTTATGAATTTTGGCATAGAATATTTCCTTATTGTAATTAAAGATCACTTGCTATTATCTTGTTTATACTAATAATGACTATATATAAAAAACAGAGAAATTAGGCAGCTTAAACTTCTGTCCCTTAACTCTGTAAGAGTCACAAATTGCATTTAAATTTTACTATGTAACCTATATGTATGGATATATATTTTTAATAGTAAGCATTTCCTTGAAGTCATTAGAATGCAAAATATAATTTCCTCTAATTTGTTCTTATGATAGACTGTATATGAATATCTTAAGTATGTCAAGAAATTTGAGTTAACTATTAGTATAATCCTCTATTCAGTTCTTTTCTTGAATCTATGAAAGAGAAAACATAAACTAATTTTCCTTCTTTCCATCAATTCATTACTTTTTGTGTCATGAAATATTTAAGAGTTAGTAGCATCATAACTTTATGTCTCCAAGAACCCATTTTCATCCCTTCTCCTCAGAGGAGGAATTTGCCAAAATCTTCAGTCCCGCGAGCTGTGTTCCCTTAATATGTTAGGATGGTGACAGGTAAAATCACAGACCAAGGGTGGGAGAGAGCTAGCACAGTGAGAGGGCTTTATCATTGCAGATGACCTACCATATGGTCCCAGAGAGCCTCCAGTAGTGATCCCTGAGTGCAGAGCCAGGACTAAGCCCTGAGCACAGCAGGTGTGGCCCTAGAACAAATTATAATCAAATACAAGTAGAACCTGGATTTCTGGCAAGAGATCAGTAATCTAAAAGATCCCAGGACTTAGGTTTCTCTTTGCTGCCATATAGAACTTAACGTTTGTTGGCAATCAGCTATCTCAAGCCCAGTACGAGAAACTTAATTTTGCACAAAAAGGGAAAAATCTTCACAAAGACTATATTAACAGTAGTACTTTATCCTGTGGCACACAGATTAGCATTGGGAATAAACAAGATTAGCAAGCCAAGAATAACATATCAATTTGCATGTCACCAACACAAGTGGAACATGCAAATTTATAAAGTAGCAGGTAAGTTATTGTTATTAGCTTATCTAATAACAATAGTTAGATAAGCAGCTAAATATTGAGAGAGAATGAGAGAAAGAGTGAGAGAGAGAGAGCAAGAGAGAGGAAAAGCCCCTGCCATAGAAGCAGCTGGGGGAGGGATGGGGTGGTAGGAGGAAACTGGGGACATGGAGTTGGGAAATGTGCACTGGTGGAGGGAGGGGTGTTGGAACACTGTATGGCTGAAGCCCAGTCATGAACAGGTTTCAAAGGTCTAGCTCCGGTGATTCAATAAAAATTAAAGTGTTGCATGTGAATAAATATATAAATATGTGTATTTCTAAATATAATACATATATATTTATGAGTACTATTTTCTCCCTGTGGAAAATTGCCAACTTATAATTGTCAACAGTTACCTTTTCTACATATAAATATTTATACACATGTTTTATAAATATATCACTTGTATCACTTGTCTAAATGTATATGTATAAGCTATGTATATATTATGTATATATGTATATGTATATACTTAAGTATATCTGTATATACTAAATATACAGGTATATATTTATAGATAAATTTAGTATGTAATTTATTTATATATGTAATGTATGTTTTATTTATATATAATTTGATATATACATGTTTATAAAATGTGTATAAATATATATATTTAGAAAAGGTAGGGATTGACAATGATAAGCTGGCACATATGCCACAGGAAGAAAGTAGTCATCACGATTTACATATTGTATGGCTAAAATATTAGCTGTGTTTAGAAAGTGGGTGGGTCATTTAAAAAAGAACTCACCACTTCCTGTCACTTGACCTTTGTGATGTACATTAGCCTGTGTAGTTTTCAGGGTGTCAAATATAATTTCGTATCTACATTTACACTCTAAGAATTTTATAATGAATCTTTCATTTCGTTCAGAACTCTGCTAGATTTTCTGTCAGAAATACACATACCTTATTTGACTCAATTGACTACATGTCAATCACGTTCACATAGACGTCAAATACAGCACTAACAAACATTGTATTTAAATACTATGTCTTTATAAATCTGTGCAAGTAATGATTAATAGATTTGTTTTCATTAGTCAGAACTTGTCCTCATTTTTCCCAATTATAAAAGAAAAAAATGAGTGATGGAAACTTTTAAATATGTCCCTGATTCATAATAAATCTCATTTATCTTGCTTTAATCCCTAAATAATTAATTTCATGGCACAAAATGATCAAGTACACATAAAATTAAATCAGAATGGCAAGGGGCTTCTGATTAAATGTTTCACTGAAAGTATTTATTATGCAGTTTGAAAATCACAGTAGACACATTATTTTAAATTGTAATTAGAAGAACCATGATTGTATAATAATATACCTGATCTAGAAAATACAAACTCCAGTGTGGTTGTATAAGCAGTTTTAAGCTTTGAAGAACATGTATGAGAAATATTTTATTGTCAAAATTGACAAATTGCTTCCTGTTCCATCAGAGAAACGCACAGATAAGTCAGCTGTATCTGGGGCCATTCGATTAAAAATCAATGTGGAGATAAAGGGAGAAGAGAAGGTTGCTCCATATCACATACAATATACATGTTTACATGAGGTAAGTCAATTAACAATTTATTATTGTAAATAAAGTTGATGTTATTGCAGATTACACCACAAAATAGTGTGTTTAAAACATAATTAAAATAGGTTTGTACAATTGTTTTGGAGTTCTTATTTAGTATGTGCTATAGTATATAGCACCCTCTAAGAAGTATATAGCACCCTCTAAGAAGAGTTTAGAATAAACACATAAAGAGGGCACTTAAAAACAAAGCCACAGATAATGATCAGTAAACAAGTTAACTCACTTTTTCACCAAGAAGGAATGAGAATTTTAAGAGGCGTTCCCTGGAGAAGTGTGTTCTGACAAATGCTGAAAGTATTAAACACTTCACTTGTATCACGTGTCTTCCCATTGTTCATCGATTTGCTCGAGCTGCGCCAGTAACGTCTCCATTTGTTGGGAATGAGGTCCATTATTGTTATTCTTTTTGGCATATTAAATTCACCACGGGTAGCTCGCCAGGCTCTGCCGTGACTCTGAGTTCATCCCTTGGGGCCCAGTCATTTTTGGAAATCAATCCTGGGGCTTCAGCATGTATAGCATGTACCCTTTCAGCTAATCTCCCTGCCCCACTATATGTGTATATATACATATATATATATATGTGTATATATATATATATATATATATACATATATATACATATATGTATATATGTATGTATGTATAAGATAGAGAAAGGATTATATACATGCCCACTATCTCCATAATAAACTTTCTAGCACTCTTTATATAAAATTATTTAAAAGTTATAATCTATCCATTCCCTCCTTGTCTGCGATCCTAGTCTGTAGAATTGTCAAATCATCTCAGCATACAAGGAGACATGGAGTTGAGGGGTGTAGCGAATTCAGAAACACACTGAAATTCGTATTTTCTAGATCAGGTATATTATTATACAATCATGGTTCTTCTAATTACAATTTAAAATGGGGGATGCAAGGGCCTTTGCCTTGCACATAGTCAATCATGGTTCAATCACCAGCATCCCGTATGGTCCGCCAAGCACCGCCAGGAGTAATTCCTGAGCATTGCTGAGTTTGATCCAAAAAGACAAAAACAAAACAAACCCAAAACAAAAGAAGACATGGGAGATAAATCTCATGGCCTCCAGCTATTGTCCATCCCTTTCTCACCAGGCTCACCTGAGCATGCAAAGGTGTCCACCATATTTGAACTTATGACCAGCACTTGCCCAGCAAGCTCTTTAATCCCTGCAACTATCTCCTAGGCCTTCTGGAGTATGTTACTTTTGCAAATAGAAAAACACATATGGGATCAATTCCTGTATCTATTTTATTTTATTGGGAGGGGTGTCACATGCAGCTGGGCATGCTCTCAGCTCTGCACCCAGAGTCAATGCCTGAGAGGACTCAGAAGACCATATGAGGTGCCAGGTGTCAAACCCTGAATGTGAAGCAACGGTACCTTACCACTGTGTTACTTCTCCAACTCTGAATGATGAACTTAAGTCAAATACAGATAACTTATTTATCTGCAGAAACAAGGGAGAAATTCAGGAAACATCAATATGAAACACCGGCAAGGTTACAGTTCTAATGACCAATTCCTAGGGGAGAGATGAGAGGGAAAGAGAGCATTAGACGTCACTCGGAACTGGGGTGGAGGGTTTGGGCACTAGGTCATGCTGTGGTGCAGTAACTTTATACACCAATGCAATAGACTTTGACACTATTATAACCATCTAACCAAAGGAAACCATAATAAAGTCAAATGGAGGGGGAAATGCTGATGTTGTCTTTTGAGGTCAAGGAGGTATGCTGTAATTGTTTCTTCTGTGTTCTCTAAGTACCACACAAAGGACTTCATGTACATTGAGTCCTCCTTCATTTAACTCTTTCCAAGCACACATGCAACAGAATGCAGTTACTCACCCATGGTAGTAGAGAATAGACTTTCACCAAGGATGGTAAGGAACATACAGATGAAATCCAAAGAGATCACTTACTAGTCAGTTTTTTATTCTCTGCTTAGTGTAAATATATAGACAAATAATCTTGGGTTCTCTTGGATGCTTCTCATCTGAGAAGTTGAAGAAATATTACAGGTGTAACCAGAGCCTTTCCTTCATGCAATGTAACTTGTTCTGACATCAAAATATATGAGGTAAATATGATGAGTGTACTTTACTCATCTTCAAGCAGGTAAAAGAAAAATAATTTCCTAAAAATAAAAAATATAGCCAGAAGAATCTTTTCTTTTTCCATGCTATTTGCTAAAATACTATAAATTTTTTTCTGTGTAAAATTTTACATGCAATAGCAACTCTGTTTTATAAACAAGGAATAAAAGACAGAATTTGGATCATTTGCACATCACACAAGAGTTACTATTAGGCTTTGTAGTCAACTTCCTATTATAATCTCATAATCTATATTATAATCTTATTATAATTAGTACCATTATTCCTTGAAGAAAGGTGCAAGTTTTTCAGAATGGAAAATGAAATACTCCTTGTATTGTCAGGATGTGGAGGAAATCTGATTCCAAAGTTTTTTGGAGCTATTTGGGATCTAAGGTATAGCATTTTGCTATGTTCTTTGGAATATATTTTGCTTATCAATACAAGAAGGAAATATAAAGAAAGATCTTCAATATCCTAGGATGCACCCATGCATTAGTTTAAAGGAATTATAGGTAGTGGATGTATTTTTATGTACTAATATCTCAAATAATCTTTTCAAACTTATGTTCATTATCCTAATTCCTACCAGTTTATAGTGAAAAATGTATATATCATTTCTAATTATATACCCAATTACAATATTAGCATATGCAATTTCACATTATTGATCCAGGGCTCTATGACATATTAAAAGTCTCTGAATTTGGGGCCGGAGCGATAGCCTAAGAGGTAGGGCGTTTGCCTTGCACGTGGCCGGCCTGCACTGACCCGGGTTCGATCCTCGGCATCCCATATGGTCCCCTGAGCACCGCCAGGAGTAATTCCTGAGTGCAGAGCCAGGAGTAACCTCTGAGCGTCGCCAAGTGTGACCCAAAAAGCAAAAAATAAAATTATCTGAATTTAAAATATGTTTTACCTACTACAAGTGGTAATCCCACATGTCGTGGAATGATTCATATGAAAGAAGCATTTGAATCATCAATTCTGTATAGACCCAGGCAGAAGTAAAAGATGAATTTGCATAAAAATGAGGTTAATTCAAACAAAAGCCATGTATTTCTATTGCTATATATCTTGATAAAACTTTGAAGGCAATAGTAAAGCAAGTGTCATTTACTGAAAGTTATGTTTGAATACTTATGACCTATTTTGAGGTTTATTTAAACATTGAAAACCACTTAATTTTAGAATCTGTTCCATTACTTGACTGAAGTGAAATCTAATGGTGGAGTGAAAATCCCAGAGGTCAAAGGGGATGAAGCCTGGAAAGTTTTCTTTGATGATGCTTCCCAAGAAATAGTTGATGAATTTGCCATGCGTTATGGGATTGAATCCATTTATCAAGCCATGGCGTAAGTATTGTAGACCGTTTACATATTTAAAGGTCTCTGTTGAAATCTAAAAGAAAATCATTTATTTATCTTATTTAAAAGTCAAATGAAATTTTGATGAAAAATCCAACGTCATTTTAATATAATAGTTTGCTGTTGACTAAACTTATCTCTTTAGAAAAAAAATAGGGATTTGGTAATTCCTTCCATCAATTTCCCTATCTTTATTCTGCTCTTCAAATGTGGTCCTTTAAGAAGCAGCTGCTATAGAATCTGAGAGCTAAAAAATTAAGGTCTCTATCCATCTAGACCTCCTAATTTATAAATTCTGAGGCTAGAGTTAAACTATCCAATTGTTTCACATATACATGTTCTGTAGCCTGAAAACCAATGCCTTAGCTGAAATCTGAGGAAATTACTGCCTGATAATTGAGAGACAGTGTCTGTGGCTTCGTTTCTAACCTGGGAACCATGTGACATCTCATGGACTCCTGTAGTATTTCAAGGAGGCCACAGGTGAAAATTGTATGAAGATGAGGTAGCAAGGGGGAGACTCAGAGCCTGACTGGGAGACAGGTGGGGAAACCACAGAAAGGAAACAAGGTCAGAAGGGGATATAACTGGAAAAAGAAACACTGGTCCAGGATTCTAAATCTATGAGTATCAAAGACCTATCTTTAATAACTATAGTACCATGACCCTATATAAGCTCATAGATGTTTTACCAAATTTATACCCATGTGTAAGTTAAGTTTAAACCAAGATTTATTTAGCAACCATCAAATCAAACAATATCATATGTTACTTGGTCCAAATAAATCCTGTATTAATTATATGTCAATTATTTTGTTAATGTTCATATCACATTTTAATTTTTGACAAAAATCGGAGATTCAGTGAATTTAAAAAAAAAATTAAATCATATGAATTGGATTAAAGTCAGTTCTGTTTATACTGACATCAGTTTTACTTCAGTTTACTGTTAATGGCATTTTTTTTCTCCAGTCAGCTCTAAAACAGCATACTGTAAGCTTCCGTTTATAAACCACTGCTGAAGACAGCCTGTGCTCTGGCGTTGTTGAGATTCCATGTTGCTAAACAGTAGTGCAGACGGCACGAACTGTGGCTCAAGCTGTAGAGCACATGCGGGGCTTCTGCAGGGCTCTGGCTCTGGTTCTTGGCAATACAGTACTCTTAGAGGGATCGCTGGGGCGCCTTTACTTAGTGCCTATCTCTAAACAGACCTACAAGAACCTCAATAGAAACTAAAGAATTCTATGGGCGTAGGCATGAATAGGAACTGGAAGTTCACACAGTTGATCTTTCCTCCAGGCCTGTTCTTGTTCCCCTGACCGGCTGCCATTATACCTCTCTGCTGATTTCTATTAACAGGGAATTGGCTTCCACTTCGTAATTGGCCAGCACTAAAAGAAACTGATTTTATGTCTACTGTGGGCCATGGCAATAGGCATAATTGTTCAGTAGAATCTCATTTGAAATTTGAGCACAACTAACAGGCAATTATGATTAATCTTGCAAAGCAGCACTTCTTATCAGGAGACTGCATTTCTCACTCTGCCCCAACCCATTGACCCCCAGGGAGATTGAAAAAGGCCACAGATGAACAACTTATCAGTGGGGTGCCATGACATGGGACTAAGCAACCAACTGGTAGGGAAAGGGGGTTACTGGAAAAAACAAGTTAAGAAGGGGATCACGGTGGGAGCAATAGTTCAGATGCCATGGTTTCAAGTATACTAACTGTTCAGTTTGGCTAGATTAGAAGCAAAAACAACTGATGCTAGGAAGGGGGCTCAATGTTTGAACCTCGGGTTGCGTCCTAGTACCACAGGATTCCTCAAGCACTGAAAGTTATAACCTTTGAGTAACAAACACAGAGAAGCTTCTAAGAGCAATTGAATATGGGACAAAAAATAAAATCAAAACATACAAATATGAAAATGAAACAAAAGGTTGAAACTGCTCCTTCTGGAGAGAGTACCACAGAAAGGAAGGATGAAATCAGCAAATCAAGCTCATTCCAAGTATCTCTGTGACATGTTGCAAATTTTCTTAACTTACATATTTTTATATTCTGAGAAACACAATCAGATGCATAATAATGGTAAATGTAAGATAATTTGAAAGAAAGGATAATTTTCTCACTTCATTTTAATATGTTGTGTTTATTCTCTTTCCTCTTAACCTAAGTTTTTTACCTAAGTAATAACAATATAGTTTAAATAATGTTTGGTATCAAGACACCTGTTATGTGAATTGGATATTATCTATTTAGAAGACAATATGTTGGTAAAGTATCGCTCATACTTATGTACTTGGATACATAAGAATCAAGGTGGAAACTGAGATCTTTTTCCTATGGTCTCCAGTAGTAAATATTTTCAGGATTGTGACTCCTTGTGACTTCACTCACACCTTTTATACTTCCTGGCTAATGCAAAAGGAGCCATAGCTCTAAAGTTAAAAATGGAGACAGCCATGTTTTGATAAAATGTTATTTTAAAAACAAAATTATGGGGCCAGAATGATAGCCCAGCAGGTAAGGTAAGGTAAGCAGGTAAGGTAAGCCTTGCACACCGCCAGTCTGTGCTGTCCCGGGTTCGATCCCCAGCATCCCATATGGTCCCCGAGCACCGCCAGGAGTAATTCCTGAGTGCAGAGCCAGGAGTAACCCCTGAGCATTGCCGGGTGTGACACAAAAAGCAAAAATAATATAAAAATAAAAAAAATTATGTGCTGGATTTGGCTTGTGGGAATTAGTTGCTAAATACTATTCTAAAGAGTGAAAATAGGTTACAAGACAGAGCACAAAGAGTCTCTTCAGTATTAAGTGTGATAAAGTAACAAAACATAGTTCCTTGGTAAGATAACAAAGCAGCTCCTTGATATTGTGGTTATGCAGTTTTAGCAATTGATACTGATATTCTCTTTAGTTAAAATATGCATAAGCACTGAACACTGAGCTAAGGGACCTGTCTAACATATTGACAAAACTTTTGATAGGCTTTTGTTTGTTTGTTTCAGAACTCTATAACATTAAACTTTCCAAACTGATAATTGTCAACTCTTTCTAGGATTCTTTGGAATGTAAAATATTTATATCCTTTGCCTACTTTTCAACTCAGTCCTTACTCCCAAATCTGGGATGCATCCCTTTCAAATATAAGCATCAATGAAGATAGGCCTCTCTGCCTTGTCATGTCCTTTGGAGTGTAGGAGCCTAATTGTGGTAGTTGCTCTGCTCTGACTTTTAATACTATCTCTTGGGGATAATAAGGTCAGGGTTATCTTGTAGCTAAATAAGAATAATTAGGAAAAATTACAGAAATTTCTACCTCATATGTTCTTATTAACTTTCCCTTCTCTCATCACTTATATTTTAACTGTGACATCTCCACATCAATACAGATTAGTTTTGATCATTCCTATATAATGGATTTGAATAAAATTTCCCTTGCCCATGTAACTTATTTCAGAGAAGTTTTTTAAACACAAAATATGTCATCTTTCTAAATATTATGACACACTAGTTTTTGGAAGTCTAACACTGCCTTGAAAGCTCACAAGTAACACAAAGATATGATCTCTTTACTTACTATTTATTTGTTTCACATTAGTTATTGTAAATAAGTTGCACTATGGAAATATTTGTGTATACTGTGTAAATGCATTAATATAATATGAATATAATTTGTGACTCTTCATATTTAAGAGTGATAATAAATTGCTTAGAAATGTTCTTTTCAAGAGGGAGAGAGATGCAGAGAGAGACAGAGAGAGAAAAGAGAGGAAACTGGGGTACCTGCTATTGAGGCAACCTGGGGGTGGGGGGGGGGTGAGGTACATTGGTGGTGGAAATGGGGCACTGGTGGAGGGATGGGTGCTGGAATACTGTATTACCAAGAACCAATTATGAACATCTTTGTAATTGTATGTCTCATGGTGGTATAATAAAAAATTTTAAAAAATAAAATAAATCATTTTTGGGGGTGATTAATTAAAAAAAGAAATGTTCTTTTCCTTAAGCTTAATATATTAAATTATTGAAGTTTGAAATCTAATATTTTATTATATGTTCATAAGAAACACTATGGGCATGACAAAAACTCAATATAAATCTGTATCAACAAATCATAATCAAAATGTTTATGAGAAATTAATTTTCAAATTCTCTTGATTTATCTCTGGTCATTAGAAGTTTTCAGTAGAAAAAATAAGTAAAATGGATAGAAATGTTTAATTAAGCATGTATAGGTCTTTATTTATATTGAACTTCAGTGTTTAAAATCAAACCAAATTAACTTATCATTTCTAATATTTGGGGGAAGTTACAGAAGGTTGGCTTCTTCTCTCAGGGGTTGAAATGTAACATTCATATTTTGACCATGTTGTGATACTTTTGACCATTCTTAAAATGATGCTTTTGCAATTGGACTCTGGCTTGAGTTTTAATCTATTGTTGTTCAATGACTAGTTCAACTGAAAAAGCCTTACAATAGCCAACTCAAATGTATACATATATACTCAAATTTAAGCAGATTCAACTATTATTTTAATTTTTTTCTTCAGAAACAAAAATAAATATAATAAAAAAATATTAAAAGGGGCCGGAGTGATAGTCCAGCGGGTAGAGCATTTGCCTTGCCGGCTGACCGGGTTTGATCCCCAGCATCCCATATGGTCTCCAAGCACCTCTAGGAGTAATTCCTGAGTACAGAGCCAAGAGTTACCCCTGAGCATCTCTGGGTGGACCCAAAAAGAAAAAAAAATTAGCAACAGGGGTTGTAGATTGTATATTAGGTAGGGAACATGCCTTACACAATTTTAAAGGAATGCAGCTGTGTATGGCATCTAAACAAACAAAAATAATAACAGAAAAGCGATAGAATCTTTTGCATATAACTTGTTTCAAAACTGTTTTTCCAGATTTTAAAACACAGATAGGGGAGCTCAGCTTGAAGGAACAAAGACTATCATGGCAGTCAGTAAGTATACTCTGGCTTGATTCTTCTGAGTTTCCCTACACCTGAGGATCAGAAACAAAACTCAAACCACATATTCTGTTTTGTAGGAGGTGGTGAGGGCCTTGGTTTGTGGGCCGCACCTGACTCTGGTCAGAGCTTATCTTGGCTTTGTGGTCAAGGACTATATGGGATGCCAGCAATCATGCCCAGGTCAACCATGTGCAAGGCAGTCACCATACCTACTGTGCTATTGCTACAGGCCCAAACCAAGTATTCGATATTTAAAATTCTCTTTGCTTAGCAAAATTCGAAGTAACTTCATAATTGTCTTCTTTCAGTAAATATTTATTGGTTTCTTGTAAGTATCTTCCAACTTCTTTGAATATGAATTTGGAACAGAAATAAAAGAAACTGCATATTTAGTTGCATGGTTTGGTTTTAAATAGCTACAATTTCCTGTTGTGCATTTCTCATAAAAGGCTGAATACTATTTTGCTAGTAAGTAACCTGATTATTGCAAACAACTTCTGACACAAAATATTTCTGTGATGGAAAAATTTGTTAGTCCTATTTGCTGAACTAAAGTGTATCTTTTATTTTGGAGCACTCATGAGAAGGGGATAAGAAATTATGAGTTTCCACTTTGAACAAATTATTAATCTAGAACTCAGAATATTTTTTAATATGGCAAGTATAACCTATCCTTTAAAAGAGGTTAATTTCAAAATAACGACAGTAAAAATATTTCTCTGTTCTCCTTTCAAAGGAACATGCTATTCCATGTATTTTTTCATGTGCTGAATCATAGAACCTATCAATCAAGAATTTTGGATGTCCTTCATACTTTTCATCTCTATGCAAGCACATATATGCTGGCTTATTGTATTGGTCCACAGCAGGCTATACTTAGGTTTACCTTCAGGCTGTGCTGGGGAAGGTGGTTTCAGTGGGTGCTCTAGGGACCTCACAGGGTGCGAAGGGTTGAATCTGAGTTGGTCAGGTTCATGGGAAAAGTCGCTGCCCACTGTATTATTCCTCCAGCCCCCAAATATACATGTTCTTTTTTGTTTGTATTTTGTTCTTTTGTTTTTGGGTTATACCCAGCCATATCAGGGCTTACACTGGTCCCTGTGCTCAGGGATCACTTCAGACAGGGCTTGGAGATCCATATAGCAAACTGGGGATCAGATCCAGTCAGCGGCATGCTAAGCAAGCACCTGTTGTGTTATACTCTTCCCAGCCCTGCAATACACGTTCTTGAACTCAGAAGATACTAAGTTACTCCCCAGGTGAGGGGTTTCTTTTCCATCCTCTTCAGTTTTCTAATAAACTTTTCTGTTATTGATAAATAAATAAACGAACATGTAAGTACTAACTAATGTGCTTAAGGCCCTGGAATACAGAAGGGAGATTGACATGTTACATTGACATGTTACATGAACTAATTGACATGCTACATGAACTAATTCCAGATGCCCCATTCACTCTCAACAGAATAAATATCTTTGAATACCACAGTTTTGTGTACCTAGGTCGAGAAGCCAACATGATGAACAACCTAAAACCTGATTTAATCTTTAAGATTAAATCATCCGGGGCCAGTGCGATAGCCCAGCGGGTAGGGTGTTTGCCTTGCAGGTGGCTGGCCCCTGCCTGCCTGGGTTCGATCCCCGGCATCCCATATGGTCCCCCGAGCACCGCCAGCAGTAACTCCTGAGTGCAGAGCCAGGAGAAACCCCTGAGCATTGCTGGGTGTGACCCAAAAAGCAAAAAAAAAAAAAAAAAAAAGATTAAATCATCCTATAGCCATCATTTCTACCGAACTTGTGTTAAATGGTGTTTATTATGTTACTTCATGCAACGTGGAGAAAAAGCTGCAAAGTTTAAGAAGAGAACTCCCAGAACGACCACCAACTGGGAACTCATTGGTACCATTGCGGCAACATGGGAAGATACAGGCATTGACGACATTGATGAAGAATACAACCGTCTGGTTCAGCACCTCCATGATTGTGTGAAGAATGACAAGAGAGAGAAGGATATAAAAAGGACGCCTGTCTTCAAAAACTCACGAGCTCATTTGCCAACGTGACAAGGTGTGAGCCTCAGACAACCAAATGCTAACATCCAAGCTTGCAAAGCAGTGCAGAGAAGCGATAAAGGAAGATCTTAAAGAGAGAAGAAATACTGGAGGATGCAGAGAAGCTGGAAAAGCATTCGCAAGGGCCACCTGTCCTTCACAAACTATAAGACCAAGATGACTGCCCTCTAATGTCCTAATGGATCTATCACATCTTCCAGAAAGGTAATGGAGAAGATTATCCATGACTTCTACTCAGATCTCTTTGATAGCCACTTTCACCTGCTCACATTCCAAATTCCACAGGATGGATATGTCGTTCTCAACACTCTCCCTTCTGATCTGACATGCCATTTCGTCGGTAAAGAATGAAATAGCACCAGGCCCAGACAAAGTCAGACCCGAGCATCTGAAGAATCTGCCTTCAGTACTCATCAATACACTGGTCCGGACCTTCTCACGCTGCCTGTCTGAATGCAAGGTGCCCTCCCAATAGAATACCTGCAGGAGAGTTCTACTGTTCAAGAAGGGAGACATTCACGGCATTGGCAACTACGCCCCATCTGATGGTTGTCCGTCTTCTACAAGCTGTTCACTTGAGTCATCCTGAACAGGATTGGCAGAACATTAGTTGAATGACAACCATGCGAGCATGCTAACTTCCAAAAGGATTCAGCACAATCGACCATATCCGCACAGTACCGAAGTTCATTGAGGTTTGTAGGGAGTTCAAGATGCCACTCTGTCTCACGTTCATTGATCTAAAGAAAGCCTTTGATTCTGTGGAGACTGAAGCCATCATCGAAGCCCTGGTGAAACAGGGTGTTCAAATTCAATACATCAAATCCTTTGTGAGCTGTATTACAGATTCATCACTTGGATCTCACCATCCTACAAGGAAGTGATTATTGATGTCAAAAGAGGGGTTTGGCAGGGTGATACCAGTTCATGAAAACTCTTCAGTGCCACCCTCGAGAACATCATGCGACAATTAGAATGGGAAGGAATGGGAGTGAAGACAGATTGTTGGCAACTACACCTCCTCCGCTTCACTGATGGCATCGTTCTAATAACACCAAACATTAGCCAAATGGCACAAATGCTGGCTGACTTCGACTGAGAATGTGGAAAGATAGGTCTATAGCTGAATCTCAACAAAACTATATTCATGAGAAATGAACTAATTCCAGATGCCCCATTCACTCTCAACAGAATAAATATCTCTGAATACCGCAGTTTTGTGTACCTAGGTCGAGAAGTCAGCATGATGAACGACCTAAAACCTGAGCTGCTCAGGAGGAAGAGTGCGGCATGGAATGCCTTCAAGAGCATCAAAGAAATAGCTAAAAAGGACAAAAGAACCTCCGGCTCTGGGCACACCTCTTTTGATTCCACTGTTATCCGTGCATTAACATACTTCTCCGAGACTTGGGCCCGACAAAGCATGATGAGAATGCTATTCGGGTCTCCCAAAGAGGACTCGAAAGAGCTATTATGCTTGGAATATCACGCCTCACTCAAGTGATAGAAGGAATCGGAATTTCGACCTCCGTCAATGTTCCAGAGTTAGGGACACTGTCCCATTTGCCAAGTGGTAGAAAATCAGATGGGCATAATGCAATGTGGAGAGGATTGCTGTACTAGAGCCATTACCAACTGGATCCTACGGGATGTCAAAAGATCACATGGCCGCCCCACCTACAAGATGGCCAGACTTCTTTGTCAGACCCTGAAGGAACGGTTTGAGGCTCTTCATATTCCTGAAACAACTAGATGCCATTGGGCTATACTGGCATGTGATAGGGTCAAATGCAAATGTTACTGGTGCCCGCTCGAGAAAATCAGAATAACGGAATGTCAAATGATCAAGTGATTATATTGCATGTGCATTAATAGTAAATACATATTGTTTTAATACGTTTTAAAATTAGGATCGTGGTTCTCACAAAAACTGAAATTCTGTGAGTCTCAGGTCATACCTTCCTAATTCTATAAGAAAAAGGGAAGGATGAAACTGATATTTTTGAATTGCTCTCCTTAATAAGCTTGCTTCAGCAAAGAGTATTCCATCAAATTCATATTTAAACTTGAATAGTCAGTATACACTTTACCTTGAGAGTCACTCATTCATTTAAAATGCTTGGTCATGAGGTTCCTTTCTAAAATGAGTGCTGCTTCATTGAATCATATATTTCTTCAGCAGCTTTTTAAAGAGCATCCATTCCTCACCTACTGACTGAGTTCTCTGAGTGTAAAACCCTCGAGTTCCATCCACATGGTAGTGAGTTGCATGATATCAAAATACAGATTTATTTCTCTAATGTGTGGACTATAAGGAATATAATAAAACTAACAAATAACCAAAAGGCAGCAGCCACTGAGTGTCAGCCTCAGAGCCAAGTCTAACTAGTCGGGACTTTAAGGGAGCAGAGTAAAAGGAGCTCTGTGGAGAGGAACCTTGGAAGGTGGTGAAGTTGTGCACCAGCATCTCGGGGTAGGTGTAACGTTGGAATATGAGGCATGAGCATTAATACAAATCATTATGCCTAAAAATTGATCACTTGACTTCCCGTAGATCATCAATTACTGAGCGGGGTCCAGTAACATCTCAATATGTCCTGGCACATGCAAGATAGCCCAAGGGCATCTGCCCACTTCAGGAACATAAAGAGCCTCAAACCATTCCATCAGGTCATGGGAATGAGGTCTATAATTACTGGTACTTGGCATGTCAAATATGACACGGGTAGCTTGCCAGGCTCTGCTGTGCGGGTGGGATAATCTTGTAGTCACCTCAAAACTCGAGCATTTATTAATGAACAGTGTGGCCACTTGCACTTGAGCCGGGCTGTGATCAGCTTTTCTGCTGGGTGGAGTTCTGAGGAGAGGGGAGTTCGGATGTGGAAATTAACTGTAAAAATGGTTGGCCTTATCCAAAATAAGATCCTAATGTAGGGGTAAAGCAAGGTGTAATTAAATAAAGACAGCAAGCTAGTTTTAACAGAAACAATGTGAGTAATGTAACAGCCAGACATTGTAGTTCTAAACTACATCACAGATCTGAGTTATTAGGAATAAATGCAGCAGAACTAACTCTTTTTATACTAATGTTTTCATTTACACTAAGACAACTGTTTTAGGTAATTTTTTGCATCAAAAATATAGTTAGTATTCTTCCATCTTAACCATTTCTCTAAGTCTCACATAGATCTAAGCATCTTTATTCAGTGCTTCCTTCCACTCATTATACTCTCATTTTCTTGAAAAACAAATTCACTTCAGGGACAGAAGAAATATTACAATGGCTAAGCACTCGTTTCCAGGAACTCCCTATGGTCCATTGAGCCCTGCCAAGAGTGATCCTTGTTCACAGCGCCAGGGTAAGCCGGGGCCTGTGGGATATGTGCTCCCCCCCCCCAACAAAAATATATTTAATTTTAAATACTTTGAATAGGGGCCAGAGTGATAGCCCATCAGGTAGGGCATTTGCCTTGCACGCGGCCAACTTTGTTTGGGTGGACCAACCCCATGGAGCTGAAGATTCATTTGTTAAATTGTTTTGATAGAAACTAGTTTTCTTCAGAAAAATCAAATGATTTTAATGATATTAATCCATTGTTTTAAGCCATGCACTTGTGGGGAAATACAAAGCTTTTATAGTGATTATCGTAATCTTTTGACCTATTTTATAAAAATATGTTCTTTTGGAAGGAATGGTTTGGTGCATTCATTTTAAATTATTTATTATAATTCTGTTCCCTCCACACTCCCCCTTATAATAATTTAAGTAGTGTTGGAACCGAAAAACTGCAGCTTTTAAAAATAAATGTATTTTCGGTGCTGATAACTAAACCCTGGATCTCATCCAGGAAAGAACGTTTGTTCTGCCATTGAGCAGTTGGTACCCAGACAACCAGATATGTTTTTATTTGCTGGTTCATTCATTTATCTGGTGGGGGGGCACCCTACAGTGCTAATGGCTTACTCCTGTCTCTGTTCTCAGTGATCAGTTTTGGTGGGGATAGGTAGAGGACCTTATTCAGTGCCAGGAATAGAACCTTGTCAGCTGCATGTAAGGCAAAAGCCCACCATGTACATTCTCTGGCCTCAGAAAATGATTTTTAAAGAGTTATTCAGAATCCAGAGCTGAAGCAATTCAATTCAGTTTGAGCTGAAGCAGTTCAATGTACAGCGGGTAGAGAGTGCTTTCCTTGCATGTGACTGACACATATGGCCACAGAAGCCAAACCAAGAGTGGTCCAAAGGCAGAACACAGAGCACTGCTGGGTGTGACCTCACCCCCCACCATAGAAAGAGTTTTCCATGACAGCAACCATATAGAAAAGACGCAAGTATAAGAATAACAGACCCTCTGTACTTGTTCCGTGTTAGTGGAGATCTTTCAAAGGCAGAGAATCAATGGTCTGGCTCTCTTGTTGCTGCTTTCAGAGGGTCACAACTCATCCTGCACTCTGGAAAATTCAGTGTTGGTAAAGGAGGGCCTGATGCATCTGCTTGGATGCAGCATGGTGTCTGCACTCAGAGAGGTAGAGTACATTAACATTTGTTAGCATTTTATCTCCAAAACTCCACTGTGGAAATGGAGAAATGGCATCAAGAGATTAATGAAGTCATTAAGGTAACAGAGAAGGGCTAGGATTAGATGAATCACTTCTGTACCACAGCATTTATTTTCACAATTTGCTTACTTAGAACCTCTGCCCCTCACAGAAAGCACTGTCTTTAACGCTTCTATGTAGTTTCCAGAAGAAGACAAGTATTCTTACCAACCAGTGGAAATATTTCAGTATTGCTATGACCTCAAATTCTGTTTTTGAAGTTCATTGTTCTATCTGCTTACTTGAAACTAAATTATTAAATTTTTGATCTTGTATTACATCTGATTAGCTCCAGAATTTCTAATTACTGCTAAGAATATTAATATATAAATCCTAAGTGGTAACAGCTACTTCTTTTCCTTCATTTTTCTTCTTTTGTGTGTGTTTGTGTGTTTGTTTTTGTGCCAAACCAAAAGTTGTCAGGGATTACACCTGGGTTCAGGCTCAGGGATCACTACTGGTCTTTATAGGACTCGAGGATTACAATATCTGGGATGCTGAGGATCAAGTCCAGGTTAACTGAGTGCAAAGCAGGCTTCCTACCCATGGCACTGTCCCTCTATCCCATATTTTAGTGTGTTGTATTTGACTTTTAGGTATATTGAAAAATGTTCAACTTAACTCTGACCAAATTTAGGATGTGACATCATAAATAGATAAATTTATGAATTTTTTCAATTACATGTTCCCTCTTTTCAAGCAACAGACACTTCTATAATTATAATTTGAATCATATGACAAAATGCTATAAAGATTATTTGATGAAAATAGAAGTAGGCATAAATAAATTGGGATAATTCTAGTTATCTCCTATGTATAATATTTTTACCTCTTCACCTGTGTATAATATCCTATGTATAATATCTTTACATCTTCTGTATTTGCTTTAGGATGTTATGAGGCAAGATCAATCCACCTATTATATTAGTTTAAATACACTTCATTTAGTGACTTCAAGCTAGCTATATTTCATATATATATATTTTTATCTACTCAAGAGCCAAAAATTAGTAATGTCTATGATAAATTAAAGAATGTTTGGGTAATTTCTTTAATCTCTTCTATTGACAATCTTGCTTAATTATATCATTAGAGCCAGAGGTTCGGAGGCATAAATATCTTGTGTAAAACATAAGTTCAATCCAGGCCACCACAGGGTCCCCCATTTTACCAGGTGCCACCATCGAGCCCCCAAGTACTTCCAAGGCAATTCTAGTAGTCCCCATACCACAGGGCCTTAGAAGTACATGACCTCAGGTCCTTGCAGTGCACTACCAGGCTGACAGTCACTGCAAATGCCAGTCCTCCTTACTTCCTTTTTTGAGTATTATCATTCTCACAAAACAAACAAATAAAGAAACAAAAATTTTCAGATTCAAGAGTTTCATAGTAAATATTTCAAAGGTTGCATATCTTTGAAGAGGGAAAATTCTGTGTTTTCATTTCATCAAATAAAAATTTTAAAAGATTTACGTTCTTCAGGTGTCTTCTTGGTGAAACATTATAAAAGGTTCTCAAGATAAATCCACATTATAAAAGGTTCTCAAACACTATAAAAAAAAGGTTCTCAAGATCAATTTTATTATAAAACTTGTATCCTGATCATTATCAGGATACTAGTTGCAGAAAGAATATTTGACTCCGGGATAGTAGTGGAGAACCTTGGGCACTCTGGGGGATATAATAGGTGTGTCTATCAATAATATAAATATAAACAATACTGTAATCATGTTAACTAACTGCAATAAAATGATCATTAAATATATTTTGTTGTAAATAATAATGCATGCTAATTATAAATTATTAAAATAAAGAATAATAATTAACTGTAAATGCCCTGTAGCACTACCTAGAGAAAATGCTATGACCATTTTTTTCTTTTTTTTTTTGCTTTTTTGGGTCACACCCGGCAATGCTCAGGGGTTACTCCTGACCTCTACACTCAGGATTTACTCCCTGGCAGTGCTCAGGGGACCATATGAGATGCCAGGAATTGAACCCAGGTTGGCTGCTTGCAAGGAATACTATGACTATTTACCCAGCAATTTTTAGGGTTTTTTTTTCAGTGTTTGTGTGTACTTATGTACACACATTTATATGTTGAGGTAATGTACAAAAGTGTTTGCACCTTGCTTATTTGTTGTTTTCCAGGATTCTTTTGAATTCATGTTCGATGACTTTCTGGGTGTGATTAATGTTCATGTGTGAACTTTAAACTGAAAGACAGGCCTGCATCGATGTTCCATTCAGGTCTGGAGTGATACAGAAACTTCCCATGTACACAGTTGATGCTGGTTTCATCCCTGGCATCCCAGATGATCCCCTCAGCACCACTGGAGTAATTCCTGAATGCAGAGTCAGGAAATTTCTGAGTGCAGAGTCAGGAGTAAACTCTAAACCCAGAAATTCAAATGTGTGTGTGTGTTGTGTTGTGTGTGTGTGTTTGTGTTCCATTTATTTCCATGTTTTATTCCCTTTTAGTCAGGAAACAAACAGCACAGGATTTTGTGAGGGATTATCTAAGAACAAGAGTTTATGGATTCTTATTGCTAGAGGCATAAAATAAAAAATCATATATTATCCCGAGGATAAAGATACTGTTCCCACTTTTCTTGAAACCGCTCTTCAAACCAGCCTTACAACTTCCTGCCCATTTCCTGTTCCATGCTGTGTAGTCTTGGGAGTTGTCTGCTCTTTACTCTGTACAGTAAGAAGGTGTGGAAAATGGAGTCCAATACTCCTGCCACACAGAATTTTTTAAAAAAAACCCACTTCTTTTAGAATTCCAACTGCAAACACAATACTATTCACCTTCAGAGTTATTTTTGAATCATTAACTTCCCTACTATTCATCTGAATGTAAACATGTGCATGAAGCATATGCACACATACAAATAATATACAACATGGTAGAAAGGAAGAGGATGAATTAAGAGAATGATTACTTCAGTGGTAAAAATAGATAAATGGTTATGAACCATAATCTTATTCATCTTGATCAGTGGTCTTAGGGAAAGACATTATAAAAGGAAAAAAAATCTGATTGCTACCATAAATGCAAGGAGGAAATCAGACTTCAGAAGTATTGGGAAAAAAAAAAAAAAAAATCGGAAACACAGATCTAATGCTAGCTGGTTCACACAGTCTGTTTCTGCTTTTCAGTGGAAATGGCAGCTTTCCTCCATGATCTTTATATTATTCAGAGATCATAATAAAGTCTTATATATATTGGGGAAAATCTTGTTTAAACTCATATTAGGGAAGTCCAGTTTCTAGAGACATTTTCAAGGCTTTATATTTTGGATACCAGAACAGGTGTGATTGTGTGATCTTTTAGATTAGGTTGAATGCAAAATAATTGCTTCTGACTTTGATATGTGAAGTACTCAGTCATAGTGAAAGGGAAAATCATGTTATTTTGTTCTCTGTATATCTGCCTTATTATTTTTCTAATATCTACTAATTTCAGTCCTTGAGATATGGTAGCAAATTAGGATAATTTATATATTAAATTTTCTTTGCTCCTTGCATGATTTTATCTTTTTGTTTTTAAATAAGCTGTTCTTTCAATTTTTGAAACTTTAACTATAGTTAGAGTGAAACAGGTGTCTGGGAAAGAATTAATAGAATTAAGCATTTGATGTTTCTGATTCTGTAAATGATACTATTTTTAAAACTTTAAAATAATTTAGCATAATGCTGGAATAATTTAATATGTATTCATTATTCACCAGTTTACCCAATTAAATCCTAGTTTTAATATAGCACTTAGAAAACAGAACTGCTCATAAAAGTGATTCCCTTTATGAAAAAGACTCTCAGACCACATTCAATGTGGATGTAAAAAATTTAGCAGTTCAGTCAACATGCGATCAAATATGATTTTGCTTACTTTATCAGTGTTTGAGACATACAAGCACAAAAGATTGGACTGGAGAGCAAGTACAGCAGGTGAGGCACCACTTGCAAGCTGTCAGCCAGGGTCAATCCCTGTATTGATGAACTTGTGTACACCTGAAGTGATTCCAGATTCAGACCCAGGACCAGAAAGCCCCAAACACCACTGGGTGTGGCCCCAAAGCCAAAATAATAAATTAATATTTTTTAAAAATACAAGTGCAAATACAGCACTTTCCAAGTGATCAAGTGATCAAGTGCAAAATATTTCTATATTCTAGTTGGAATGCAGCATTTCAGAAGCTGACATAAATGGGGACAAAGTGGTGGGAGGAAAGGATGCTCCTTTATGACCGATTTTCCATAGGTTCCTCTAGAAATTACTATTCTTCTGTTCACAGGACACTCTAACAGTTGAAAGGAATTATGTAAATGACACGTTGACAAGTAGTATTTTAATTAAACCACAATACCTTGATGAATAAAAATTATTTTTAGTGCTTAAAATTACCTTCTCTCTCACTTAGAGATGGACATTTTTCTACTTTTATAGATGCAGTTGAGGAAGCGTTAAATTGCCTTAGTGCGTGAATGCCTGCCTTAATAGTGTGTGAATGATTTAATTTAATTTTGAAAGTGTCTCATGTTTTGTCTTATAGGCACTTTTCCTGTTTGTCATCTAAGTACATGTGCCCTGGTGTCCCCGCTGTCATGAGCACCTTGCTGGCAAACATAAACGCTTTCTATGCTCACCACGACAGTTTCAGCCAATGTGCAGCTCTCTGCCTCAGATCGTTTTGCTGCGACCAATTTCGGGTAGGTATCATTTTCTTGAACTTTAAAATTCCTAGTAGGTATGGGAGTTAAGATATTGATTTAAGATATTCTTGAAATCCACTTTAAGAAGGCACATCTTAAGAAATATCATGGCATAATAGGATAAAGCTAAAAAATTCATTTGAATAATATCCTGTAAAATATCTTTATTTGACAGTCAATAAGCATCTTTATTAGGTTAAGTTTCTGTATCTGGAATGACCTTTTTCAGTGGGGGGAAAACATAAATTTTGTGAAAAGTAATGAAATTTTATAACATGCTCTCTGTGTATATAAATTTTATATTCACCTCTTTCAAAACTGTTCTCTATTAAATGGGAGCTTGGTGGGGAATGTGGAGCCTCTTAGGGCTCAGTTATACTTCCTTGTTTTTCTTACTGGTACTGATGGATAGCAGCTCATATTCTAAGTGAAAAATTGAACTTGCATAAAGAGCCTATGGTAATTATCTAAATAAGAAGGTCGCCTGAAGTATTTAAATGCTCCAAGAATGCATTAAAATAAATTTGTTGAAAATACATGATCGCTTAGGAGTTAAAATCATTCATTTTGCTGGTCAGTAAAACTCTTATTTTAAGTGGATTATGAACAAAAAAATACAGGGCTATGATTTGGATATGAATTAAGGGCTGTTACTGGACAGCATTGAGTAGCTAAGATAGAATTAGCAGAGGTGGGGAAGAAAAAGCAAATTGCAATGGATCAAGCAGTTGGTGTCCATATGTGTATGAATATTCGGAAAGCAAGTGGGAACCTGATCCGGTTCCCAATGCTTTAGCCTGGGCGGTAAGGTAGGTGTTGGTACTGCTCACTGCAACTGTTATGCTTTTTTTTAAAAATGATGTAAACAAAGATCCACACAGTTATGCTTTCCCATAAAATTTTCCAAATTGATTCCCTGAATAGATATTTAGTATTGATTATGTTCTTGTAAATCAAGGTTTTGGATTTGTGTCACAAAGTAGAAGCAAATGAAATTCAGAGAGTAATTATAATATAAAGTCAGTAGGAGAAAAAACTGTGCTGCTATGTTTACATTTCCTCTGCACTATTTTTATAAAACAAGAAAAGATATTGCTTGCCAAGTGCTTGGAATGACTTGGCTATTAAATAGCAACATAGTACTCATGAAAGTAAACACTCTTTTGGAGTTGCCATGAGGTTTGAGTTTGTATTAACTTTAGTGAGTCTGTTCACCTGTAAAACATTAGTTAGTGTTCTTAGTGTACATTATTAGTACTTTCAAACATATTGCTTTAATTTTTATAAAAACCATATATTTCTTAAAATTTTAATGAAAAAGTAAGGTAAATATTATAAACCAGTATGTAAAAATTATTCTCAACTTATGATTTGTATATTTTTGGCCTCACTTGTCACACCTACAGTTTAAATCTTATGAATCCATTTTCATTAGATTGACATTGTATATCTTGACAACAGACTCAACCATAGTCAAAGCAAAGAATAATGCCTGACCATTACCTCATAAAACTATATTATAAAGCTTCAACTTTGTAATGGTCATTATTTTTACTTGTATGAGTTTGATTTAATTTTAATATTCTGTTTGTGTACATTGTTGTGAATAAGTCAGTTTTGTTGAACACTAAAGCTTTCTACCTCTGAGAAAAAAGTATTTAAATGATTAATATCCACCATTAAAACTACCTAGAGGAAATTTATATTGAATATTCCTTTACTCCATGCTGACCCAAAGAAGAGAAACCAAATTGATTTCAGTGTGTTTTAGCAGCAACATAATTTTAACAAAATTTATATTGTAAATCAATAACTCACATAAAAGAAGAAATGCTCTTAGAGTAGTAAAAATGTTCTTCAAATTTAATTGTGATGAATTGTTTATTTAGTATGCAAATTTGACCATACTTTTTAAATTAGTGAAAATGTTGTCTACATATATGTAAGTATAATGTCTCCTATTCTACATTCAAAGCTGTTTTAGTTTTTATATGGACCAATTGATTAACATAATTCTAGTTTCATTGAAATAACATTGTATTATTAGATTACATATATTTTAGGTCTGAATCATTGGAAACATTGAAAAAAGTATTTAAATACGACATTAAGTTCTTCACTGAGAATTTAATTCTATCCTGTTCCTCCTGTTCTGATTTATGCTTCCCTTCATTTTCCTAGCCTTCAGGAAGCCATTAATTAGCCTTATAGACTAACGTTTATTTTTGTGTTGTTTATTACTTATTTTTGTCTCCCTTGTATATCATATATGAGTGAAATCATACAGTGTCTGACCTTCTCTAGCTTATTTATTTAAATATAATGCTCTCTGATCTATCCATGTTTTTGCAAATGACAGAACTTCATCTTTTTTTGTTAAAAACAGCTGTCTCAGGGGTCACTCCTGGAGGGACTCAACACAGCATGTGCAGTGCAGGGGACAGAACCCAAGTTAGCCATGTGAAAAGGAAATGCCTTACTTTCTTATCTCTGTTCCAGCAGAATTTCACCTTTTCATAGGTCATCTTTACACTTGCATTATATTTACACATAAATAAAAGAACTTTGTTTATTAGTAGATGAGCACCAATGTGTCTCTAGTTTGACTATTTATAAATAATGTGTCGATAAATATGGGCCTACATATGTCCTTTTTGGATTAGTATTTTTTTCAGAAAAATATCCTGATGTGTGATAACTAAATCACATAGAATATCTGATTTTTAATTTTTTGAGGAATTTCCACATAATTTTCTATATTAGTTGTGCCAGTTTATATTTCCACCAATCGTGAATAATCCAACACATGTTTCTTTTTTAAAATGGATATGCTGTTTTTTAAAATTTTTATTTTAGCCACTGTGATCTGCAATTCTGTAAACAGTAGGGTTCCATACATACAATGTTCCAGTACAACTCCCTTCATTTTTTTTCCAGTGCTCCTTTCCCTTTATAAGCTTCCAGCTTTCCTACTGAAAACCAGTTATTCTGTTAACCTTTGGGCATTTGTTATTTCCTTACAATGTAGGGTTTATTTAAAATTTTTATTATACCTCCATGAGATATACAGTTACAAAAGTGTTCATATTTGGGTTTCAATCATATAGTGTTCCAGCACCAACCATCCACCAGTGCCTGTTTCCCACCAACAATACCCTGGATTCCCCCTCCTGAGCCTGCGCCTATGGCAGGCAACTTTCACTTCTCTCTCTCTTTCTCTTTCTCTCTCTCACTCTCTCTCACTCTCCCTCTCTCTACACATTGTGGCTGGCAATGCATACATTTAGATAACAGCTATTTACTCCGGTGTGAGGTGATATTTCCTTGTGTTTTGATACATACAAAGTATACAAAGTAAGAGATATTTCATTAATACATCTGCAAAGAAAATGTATAGAATAAAAACATCATCTCTTAATCAAACCAATCATTCATTATGGATTTCTGATTGGTTTTTATTATTTCTAGATATTTGGATATTAACCCCTTCTCAGATCATGATGTTTAGATACTCTTCCATTCTATAGAATCAGTTTTAATTGTGTTGTAATTTTAGTCTCTTTACAGAAACTTTTTCATGTTTTTTTAAAATTTTCTTTGCCACTGAAGTCATCCAAAGTCATTCGTATACACATCCATAATGTCCTATTATATATTTATTTTTAAATATATAGACAAATATAGTATATATAATATAGTATATAATGCATGTGTATATAGTAAAATATGTATTATATAATATATTACATATATGTATTTAAGTTGGGGGCTTAAATTAACATCTTTAACCTATTTGGAGGAGATTCACATCTTGTTGAGTGTTCAGCCAGACTAAGTCCTGGCTCAATACTCAGAAACCACTCCTGGCAGGGTTCAGAGGACCATATTATGTAGTACTAGGCATCAAATCTTGGTTGGCTGCTGGCAAAGCAATTGCCTTGCCCTTGTGTTGTCTCTCTAGCTTTTTTTTTACCTTTTTTTTTTTTTTTTGGGGGTCACACCTGGCAATGCTCAGCGGTTACTCCTGGCTCTGCGCCCAGGAATTACACTTGGCGGTTCTCAGGGAACCATATGGGGTGTCAGGGATTGAAGCTGGGTTGGGCAGTTGCATTAAAAATGCCCTACCCAACTGTACTATTGCTCTCGACTATTTTCAGCCCATTTTAACTAAATTTTGTGTATGCCCAGTTTTAGCACTACTATTTATTGAAGAAGCCTGATTTGCTCCTGACTCCGTTATTGTAAACAGCTATTAATAATGCTGGCATTATTTCTGTTCTTTTGTTTCTGACCATTAGCCTCTATGTCTATTTTTATTCCAGTACAATGCGGTTTTTGATGACTGTTGCATTATAGCATAATTCAAAGGGTTTATATATAATGTCTATTATTTATTATTTTATTCTCATGATCCTTTCAACTATCTCTGTTCTGTTTATAGATTCAAGTGACCTTTATGTTTTTTTTCTTGTTCTGAATAATGCCATTGCTATTTTGGCAAAATTGCATTGATATTGCATTTTCGTTTTAGGTACTTTATTTATGTTAACAAAGTTAAAGTTTTTTTTAACATTTAAACAATGTCTTATCATCTATATACGTCTTTTTTAAATTATTTTTTCAATAGCAACTTTTTGTTTGCTCTTTGGGTCACACTGCAATGCTAGGGGTTACTCCTGGCTTTTTGCTCAGGAATTACTACTGGTGGTGGTCAGGGGAGCATGTGGAGTGCTGAGGATCTAACCAGGTCGGCCCATGCAAGGCAAATGCCTTACCCAGTGTACTGTCGCTCTGGCCCCCTAACTTATGGTTTTTGATATTCAGATTTTTCACTTCTTTGGTTAAATTTGTTCAAAATTGTTCATATATCTCCTTTCATAAAATCCTCTTGTTTTCATAATTAATATTTCTCTTTTTACATTATTTACATGTAGCAATACAATGAAATTTTGTATATAAATTTTGTTGTCTGTCATTTACTAATGACAGAGGGATGAGTGGGTTCTAGCCCTGGCCCACCATCCCAGCAGAGCCTCGCAACAAGCCAGACGACCCCCACTCCATGAGGGCCTCCATTTTCCACATCCGGACTTCTCTCTTCAGACCTCCACCCAGCAGACCAGCCTATCAGCGCCCGGCTCATGTGCGCACGCAGTCATCAATAAATGCTGGACTTAGAGATGCCTACAAGAGTATGCTACCTGCACGGCAGAGCCTGGCAAGCTACCTGTGTTGTATTTGATATATATGCCAAATACCAGTAACAATTATAGACCTCATTCCGGAATGGTTGAGGCTCTTTATGTTCCTGGAGCAAGCAGATGCCTTGGGCTCTACTAGCACGAGACAGGACATATGGAGATGTTACTGGGGCCCGCTCGAGCAAATCGATGATAAACGGGAAGACAGTGATACAGTGATACAGACAGTCATTTACTAAATCCATTTATTACATTAATAGTTTTTTACTGGCCTGCTATTTTTATGTATATTTTCATGCTATCTACAAAAGTGAGTTTCATTTTTTTCTTTTCTTCTTTGTATATCTTAATGTTATTATCTAAATGTTCCTGCAAGAGAGAGTGGGGTTTTGGTAGGAAATCTTACATTTTAATTAAGACTGCAAAGTACAAGCTGTAGCTCTGGGAAAATCCAGGGCTCTTAAGCACAACAAGCCTTATAACTAGACATAGAATATTGACATCATGGATATTGACAAGAGCTAGAAATTGCTTTAGAAATATAGGTGGCTCAATTGGTCACTACAGAGAATAAATGCTTGTTAGAGTCAGAAAGAGAAAATAACTTTACTAGGAAATTTCTCCATGATGTTGAAATCATCATAGGTCTCACTGTCTTCCCATATATCATCAATTTGCTCGAGCAGGCACCAGTAAAGCCTCAATACATCCTGTCATATGTGAGATAGCCCAAGGGCTTCATCCCGCTCCAGGAACATAAAGAGCCTCAAACCATTCCATCAGGTCATGCGAATGAGGTCTATAATTGTTACTGGTATTTGACATGTCAAATATGACATGGGTAGCTTGCCAGGCTCTACCGTGCTAATAATCATCGAAAATGATAAAACCAAAAGCCCAGAACTGAGCACTGAAAATAGGCAAAAAGATACAGCAGATAACCTCTAAACATATATATTGCAGTGCACAATGTGTAAGAGAAGAAAGAGAGAGAGAGAGAAAAACAGATAAAGAACTTACAGCGGCTAGGGGAGGGGGGAGGATTGGGGTTATTGGTGGTGGGAAGTGGGCACTGATGGGGGGATAGATGCTGGAACACTGCACGACCAAAACCCTAACATCAACATCATAGGTAGATCAAATAAAAAAAATTTCTGTGGTGCAGAAGTAAATGTTTCAAACCAAATAAGAGCCCAGGGTAACCCCTGAACATTGTCAGGTGTGACCCAAGATGAAAAAGAAAAATGCACACTTAAGTGATAACGTGCAAGTCTCTGTGACAGGTATTAGTAGAAAGAATGTAAGGCAAACGCTAATGTACTGTCTCAGGTAGGGGTAAAGAAACATTTTTCTTCTTACAGCCATTTGGGTATTTGTTATATCTTTCATGTGACCCATAAACAGTGAGCAGCTGATGAAAAGCATCTGTGTCTGCCCGGCCAAACTAAGGCCAAACAACAGGATTACAAAGGTCTTACTCAGCCTATGAATTTTCCCTTCCCTTTCCTAGAGTTGACCCTTTAATTGGGATAGTTAGAGCACTGTATCTGACTACAGACAACTCCTAAAACACCAGTGTGTCAGCTGGGGCTTATTCTTATAAATTTGATTCAATATTAATTACAGCCTTTTTCTCCTTCTTTTTGGGTAGTACTCCTCTCGGGTGAGAGCCTCTCTCTTTGGCGGGAGACTTAGGCTCTTTTGTATGGTCTAAGTTTGGACCAGAGCTAGAGTCCTTTCATTATATTGGATTGCTGTGGAAGAGCTTTTGTACTATTAAAAGCCTTTTGGACCTGTGCCGGACTTGTGAGTTTTCATCCGTTCCCCCGGCGTCCTCTGAGGTAGAAGAGAACTTCTGTCCTGACACTGTTGGGGACCCCAGTGGGATCACCGACACCCGGCCTTTTCGAAGAGTTGTTTACATGGAGTATTCTCTTCCAGCCTTTGACTTTTACTCTGTGTTTGCGCTGATTATTCATGTGTTTTGTAGGCAGCAGACATGGGGCAGAGCTGCTACTGGCTCTCCCTGTGACCAGCCGCTCACGAGGCGCCGGGAGGGGATGGTGGGTTCTAGCCCTGGCCCACCATCCCAGCAGAGCCTCGCAACAAGCCAGACGACCCCCACTCCATGAGGGCCTCCATTTTCCACATCCGGACTTCTCTCTCATCAGACCTCCACCCAGCAGACCAGCCTATCAGCGCCCAGCTCGCGCTGCGGCCGCGGTTCATCAATAAATGCTGGACTTAGAGATGCCTACAAGACTATGCTACCTGCACGGCCTAAGAAGCTACCCGTGCTGTATTCGATATATAAGGCAAATACCAGTAACAATTATAGACCTCATTCCAGAATGGATTGAGGGCTCTTTTATGTTCCTGGAGCTAGCAGATGCCTTGGGCTCTAGTAGCATGAGACAGGACATATGGAGATGTTACTAGGGCCTGCTCGAGCAAATCGATGATGAACGGGAAGACAGTGATACAGTGATACATTAATTACAGCAAGTAATTTATTATCTGTAAGAGTACATAAATAATTAACAGTATGAATAGGCCTTTTAGGGATGAGCAATAGTTTTTCAAAGTTCAAAAGTAGTATGACAGCATTTTTACTAGGCCCAGAATAACATTTGGGTAAAGATGTGAGGAGTAAAGATAAAATTTAAAAAAAAAAACTTTAAACAAATCTATGCATTCTGAGTTAGCCAAGTTGAAGAGATAAAAGTGTTAGAGAAGACTGAGTTACTTGGTTAGTGTTAGTTTGAGGAGTTAAGCCCACTAAGATGTTTAACATGTCTCTTGAGGGAATAGCTAAATCTAATAGAATTTTGGATTTAGAAAGATCATGCTGTAAAATATATTAGAGGAAAAAGAGAGAATGCATTTTCCAGGTTCAGTTGTGTAAAAGAAACAATTCTGGCACCTTTAAATAGAAAGAGGAAGGTAGCCCAATATCATCTGAAGTGCTGGAAACGGATCATTCTGTAATAATTCTCAGAACATCACAGTGAAACTGATTTTGTAAGATGAGTTTCCTTAGAGTCAGGAAGGTCAAGATTCAGACCACTTCTGTTGCTAAGGGAACCGAGTGATTGAAACGTCAGAACTAGCATGAAGCACTGTACTTCTGTTTGGGACTGAAACCCAAACATGAACATCTTTGTAACTGTATATCTCACCAAAATTTTTTTAATAATAAAATTAAAAAAATAAAATAGACAAAGAGAGGGATAAAAGGAAGTAGTATGAGAGACAGGACAGTGAATGTTTCTTGGATTATGCTTGGAAGTGGAAGTCACCAGAGAACGAGATACCCATGGCTACTTTGCAAACACAGCTGTGCATCTGTGTCTCTTATGCAAAAGGGACAGTAAGGCACAGTGCTGAGGGGCAAAGGAGTTGAGGAAATTGTGTTGGGGCTTCAAATTTCAGAACTTCAGGGAAGTATGAGGCAACTGTAACCACTGGACATTGGAGGACTAGGGTGGGAGGTAGTGAGACAGCTGAGGGCTTAGGTCTGGCAAAACTTGTTCATCTAGAAAATGACTTAGAGGAAATGAAGTGATGTGGCTGAGAAGAGAATGAATGTGAGAAACCATCTGGGAGAGATAGATGTTTTTGTTATTTTTATGACTTTCCAATGACAGATGCTGGACCCAATAGCATGGAAGAGTGGGTTCCCTGAACATCTACTGTGATTCCCTAAGCATCTTCAGGAAGGATCCTTGAACACAGGATAGGAGTGACTTAGGAATGATTCTGGGTGTGGCCCACAAACAATCAGACAAACACAATGATCAGAGTTATGCAGATATGGATCTAACATATTGTGTATCGTGGCCCTTACTCAATTTCACAAACTTGCTCGTAGAAATTTTGACAAAAAAATTGTTTTTATAAGAACTAAACCATAAATAGGATGATATAATATGGAAAAAACAGAAAATAGAAATTCCAGAAAAGCATTCTGATATTTTTATAAAACACCTGGCATCTCATGTTTAATAGTAGTCTCTAGATAACATGAAAATAGTCTGAGATTTTTTTTTATTGAAAACTATAAATTCAATATTTTATTTACCGGTTGGTACAATTTTATAATTTTATTTGACATTATAACAAATTTCATAAAAATGCAAAACATTTGTTAGAATTTTATATATGTTTTGTCAAAGCAAAAATTATAGGAGCTGCCTTATCAAAGATAAGTGGGCAAGGGAAATTTTATCCAAGTCAATGTGAGAGAGATCCAGAACCCTCTAACCTGACAATACACATAATTAACTAGAAAAATTTAAAATGATCTGCATTACTTCCTAATTAAATGTTTCTTATTTTTTAATACATTAGTAGATTTGGAAAGATGATATGTTCAAAATTTGCTAGTCCAAGTCAGAATAATTTTCATGTGATTTTTTAGAAATATTACAGAAATCTAAAATCATGTACACATTTAGAGTTCTTTTCAGGAAAACTGAAGGAGGTGAGGGGCCAGACTCATGAGTTGTGGTTAAATATAGCCATCCAGTATAAGCCAGGGAGTAGACCAGAAAGGAATGGAAAAAAAGAACTGAAGATGAAGCACTTACAAGAGTTTTCATTCCAGCACCTGAAGGATAGTATAACGGCTATGGCGCTTGCCTTGCAACCAGTCAACCTGGGTCCACCCCCTAAGACCCTATACAGTTCCATGAGCCCAACAAGGAATGATTAATGAGCAGAGAGCCAGGAGCAAGCCCTGAATACTACTAATCATAGACCCCAAACGAACAACAACAACAAAAGCAAAGAAATTTCCCTTCGCAGCTTCTCAGGGTCTATTGGAAAGTTCCTGATCATCTAAATTTGTTGGGTTACACCCATCTCCATGAAAATCTCACCCCTGCCCGTGAATCATGTGTGACTGATTTGTGTTTTATGTCTTTTAAGAATCTCTGTTATTCTTTAAATCACTTGATCACTTGACATCCCGTTATTCATCGATTTGCTCAAGCGGCGCCGGTAATATTTCCATTTGACCCTATCACGTGCCAGTGTAGCCCAATGGCATCTGGGTGCTTCAGGAATACAAAGAGCTTCAAACCATTCATTCAGGGTCTTGATGAAGAAGTCTGACCATCTTGTAGGTGGGCGGCCACGAAATCTTTTGAAATCCTGTGGAATCCAGTCGGTAATGGCTCTAGGCCAGCGGTTGTCTCCAAATCACATTTTCAGTGTGCCCAGCCCATCTGATTTTCAATACCTTGGCAAATGAGACAGCGTCCCTGACTCTGGAACAGCGACGGAGGTTGGAACTCTGGATTCCTTCTTTCACTTGAGTGAGGCGTGATATTCCAAGCATAGCTCTTTCGTTTCCTCTTTGGGAGACCCGAATAGCATTCTCATCCTGCTTTTGTAGGGCCCAGGTCTCTGAGTCATATGTTAATGCAGGGAGAACAGTGGAGTCAAAGAGATGTGCCGGAAGCCATAGGTTCTTTGACTTTTCGCTATTTCTTAGATGCTTTTGAAGGCATTCAATGCTGCTCTTTTCCTCCTGCGCAGCTCAGGTTTTAGGTGGTTCATCATGTTGACTTCTCGACCTAGGTACACATAACTGCTGCATTCAGAGATGTTTGTTCCATTGAGAGTAAATGGGGCCTCTGGAACTAGTTCATTTTTCATGAACATATTTTGCTGAGATTCCGCTGTAGACCTATCTTTCCACATTCTCGGTCATTATTATCCAGCATTTGTGCCGCTTGGCTAATATTTGGTATTATTAGAACGATTTCATCAGCGAAGTGGAGGTGGTTTAGATGCCTACCATCTATCTTCAATCCCATTCCTTCCCATTCTAGTTGTCTAATTGTCCTTCCCATTCAATATGCCATAACCAGTAATATTCTTTAAATAACTAAAAAATTCCAAAGAAAATGATTGTTTTATAAAATGTCAAAATTTTTGAAATCCAAATTTTAGTGTTTAAAAATACCTGTTTAACAAAACCTGAAAAACAACTTTACCTATTTCTTTCTTATTTTTCATATTGTCTCTTGGATCTGTTGTATTAAAATGGCAAAGCTTAATTTGCTGTGAGACCTGAGAATATTTTTTGCCTTCTAGTGTGCTCATCCCTAAGATAGGTTTATTCTTATCAACTTATCACACCTATTTTTATACTTCTTTATATTGGATTTGGCTCTAAGCAGATATCAAACATATATATTACTTATTGAATGTAAAGATGAACAATGTTCTTTTCAGATATTGTGATATACCTCAAAGAGGGACATATTTTACCACTTAGCACTTAGCTATTAGTCAAATCACACCTGCAAACTTTAAGCCTTCTCTGGTATCAAAAAGGCAGAGCACCCTAGTTAAATCAGGAGGTGGTAAATAGAGTTCATTTCCCAGCTTTCCTGCTGATAGATGAATCCTTAGGAAACTCCAACCAGCAGCGCACTTTTCACTTGACGTCTGATAATGTTTGTGATTTAGTGGCAAACCAGGCAGTTTTCATCACAGTTTTCTGTTTATCTTGAATGTAAATTTTCCAGCTAGGCACTAAAGTTCCGGGTAGGGAAAACAAATATGTGATCTGTACTGAATCAGTCAGAATTCTTATACTCAGCTGCACAGAACAGAAGTCAGACTGAATAAGCCAACTGAATCATTTTGCCAGTGTTACCTAGTTCACAAGAGGTAAGGAATCCAGGGCTAGTGTGACTACTTAGGATTTTTTCTTCAAATGAGGTAACACAATTTACAGCAGTAGTGTTGCTGGTGGGAGTGGGTGTGCCCAGTGGCTTATGCAAAAGAGGAAGGAGGCAGATACTAGCCTGGAGAAGGTGTCTGCTACTTCCCTCTCTCCCCACTTGGGTTACCTGGAGTAGTGTTTGGGTAAGTCTAGCACTGTTGAGCATCTGCTATGAGCACTTCTATGGCATGGAATCTGGCATCACACCAACCCCATGAGACACACTCAAGTTATGCCTGAAAAATGGTGTGGGAGTTGGTCTCCATTACCTGAGCTCCAAGGGAACGTGGACGGAGTCCGGGTGAGAGAGAAATTGCTCTTTGTTGGAAAAGGAGAGTCAGTCCTAAACTCTGTATAGGCTTTTGAGGTTTTTGCCTCTCCTCACAGAAATGAATTCCATGAGAAGATAAAAGTGAAATAAATTAAGTTTATTTGGAAAATTAGGTGAGAGAGAAATAAAGAGTAAGAGAACCTGTCCTCCAGAATGACTTTCGGGAAGGCTAGGTACAGAGATTTTCTGTGGCCTGAATTCTTTACGCAAGGAGCAGTTAATAGGGCTTTCAAGTTCCAGTTCCAGCTACTCCTCCATGAGTCCTTCAGCAGCTTTGTTCTGCTCTCCCAGCACCAAGCTTCAGGTCTGATTTCGTCCACAAAAGTGTCTGGAGTCCTAGGATGCATCTTTGTCTCAAAGACCTTCATGCTTTTGGACTGGTTTAAATTCCAATCTGTGCTTTTTCCACTATATATCACAAACATCTCCCCTCATATTTATGCTTGAAAAAATATTATATAGTTATGCCATAGGCATCTAGTGTCACTAGATTACACCCAATGTTTTTGTGTGCTCAGGTGTTATCATCAGGCAGTTAGTACTGAAGGCATTGGACTCGGCGCTAAAATAGCCAAATTGAGCAGGAACTTTGAGAAAGGAAGGGGAATATAGAAAAGCTGAAGCATGGAGTATCCTTAAGTAGAAAACCCAGGAAATGTGGAAAATCTCTTTTTTATCCTCTTTTATACAAGGAAGATTGGGCGAGCACTTTGCATTAGTCTTAAGACATGTAAGTGGAAAAGATAAAGGACATGGGAAGCCGCACATTTGGAAGGATTATGTAACTGATGTCCTGGCTGCGTTTCTGGGCCCATTCTTGGAACTGTTCCTCTGGCCCATTCTCTTTCTTCCAGTTTCTTTCTCAAGAACCTATCATCTGTCGGGTGTATTTTTCTTGTGTCTGCTGTCCAATAAAACACCCCACCCGGAGATAGATAATGAACCACACTGACGGAAGTGAATGACTAGCTCTCTTTTGTGGCCTAAAAAGGGCCATTGAGAAGATTAATTTTTCCATTTATGGTGAGTTGCAGGACCAAGTACAGAGAGGTGTGGAATTTCTAAAGGATAGTGCAGGTTGCCTCATCCCCTGGGAAGATTTGTAGGATGTATTGGAAAATATTGAAGTATTGTGGGAAAGTAGGAGAGAAAGAAACTTCCCAGAGGGAGACCTTAGTATATGACTAGTTCTTTATGGCTCATTTTGTGGGGTTTTATAGGAAAACTGGGCCTTACTATTATTTTTCAAATAGTTTCAGACATTTCCCCTTAGTTTCCCAAAGATGTCTTGTTACTTTAGGATCTGTGTGTGCTGCTAAGATTAACAGGTACTGGAGAGATATCACAGTGGGCAGGGTGTCTGCCTTACACTTGGCCAACAAGGTTCATAGCATGGCATCCTGTACGGTTTCAGGAGCACTGTGCAAATCATTACTGAATACAGAACCCCTGCATATCCTTGTGAGCGATCCCCAAAGCAAAAACAAAGCTAAAAGAATAAAGTAAACATTTTCATCCTCATTTAGGCTGCTGGAGGTTGTCGGTTGATTTAACACCTTTTAGGCTCTATATTTCACCAGAAACCCAGGTATTTCCTTGTTCTCTTAGTCTCCTGTGAGTCCAAGGTCGAAGGGCAGAATTTACAGTCCTGATAAATTCCCCAGTCTCAGAAAAAGTCCAAGAATTTTCAGGTATGATAAAACTGTAGAATTAAGGCAGCTAAAATAGAGCCTTAAGCAGCTGTGAGCAAGGAGGAAACTGAGGTGGTTTTTCTCATTCTCTTCTTCAAGTTGTTTATGATACACTTTATTTTTTTTTGCCTTTTTTGGTGGGTCACACCCAGCAATGCTCAGGGGTTTCTCCTGGCTCTGCACTCAGGAATTACTCCTGGTGGTGCTCGGGGGACCATATGGGATGCCAGGAATCAAACCCGGCCGGCATGGGCCTGCCAGACTATCACTCCAGCCCCTATGATACACTTTAAAAAGTCTAAGTTGTGAGTGGGGGGGGGGGGGGGTGGCTGGTATTTTAACGTTTTATTTTTCTGCAATAAATCATAAATAACCATAAAGGTAGATATTCACTATTGAAAATGCATTTTTTTTCACAACTGTTCCAACTCCATAGGTAGGAGTTTAAAAAATTATGATTTTTCCCCTCTGGGGTGATGGTGTGGTGTGTGGGGGGAGAAGGGAGAATGGGCCGTACATTATCGTGTTGACTCAGTGCTATGAATCATCCATTAGAGAAGTGCACCGCGATTTAGCAGCCGAGCACTTAGAGCATAGCTCTCTGGAAATGTTTCTCATTCATCACAGAGAGCCGCTTACTTGAAAGAGCAAGGATTTGGCATAAGAGATCTGGACTCAAATCGCTGTTTGATCAAATATAGCTCTATGAACTGGACAATGTATGGACATTTCTATTGATAAGATAAGATTAGAACTTGTTGAAGTTTAGTGACTCCTACAATACAATAGTCATTCATTTTCATTCACCTTTCTTTGTACAGAGAGAAAGATTCATAAAGCTCCTGGACCAGTTGCATAACTCACTAAGGATCGATCTGTCAAAGTACAGGGTATGTTCAAAGTCATTTGACAACTACAATTTTATACTTTATCTACAAATAAAATGGACATATGCAATATATATACACATATAGTCAATTATATATATGAATACAAGTACATTTTTAGTAGCAAAATATAATAATTCAGTCAAAAAACAAATAGTTAAAATGTCTCATCAAAATCTATAACTGTAATGACAAATTGTTTAGCAGTTTGTCTTAAACATCTTTGCTATGTCTACTTACTGCTGTAGGAGGCGATATCCACCAAATACGCAGCATTCCTCAGGTGGCTTATCTGGTGGGGAGAAGAGATGGCAGCCTACATGTAGTGTCCAAAACTACCTTCCCTACTCAGTTTGTCACCTGAGGAAATGTCTGACGAAATCTAGAACTGATGAGAAATTGTGGTGAGCACCTGCACTGTGCAAACCGTAAGTTTCAGCCTAGACACACTCGCTCTGCCTGGTGTGGGAAAGACCTGCCCGCTCTGTCTCTTGAGAGCTGTGGAACTCAGGGTGGAGTAAGAAGCTACTCTTTATGAGAAAATAACTCTAAAATATTCTCAGATTTTCCAAGTCACCTACCTTCCTTCTCTCACAGAGAAGAATTTTTACGAAGATGAATGTGAAGAATGAGTTTATTTGAAAAATGAGGGGAGGGAAGGGGACAGAATTGGGATTAACAAAGAACACTGTCTCCACAGTGAAGACCCATCCCACATAAATTCGCAGTGTGTTACCAAAGGGGGAAAGCATTCACCAGGGAAAGGATGCTGGACATTTCCTCAGATTGGAGAAATAGGCCCTAAAGTAGGAAAAGTCCACATCTCAGGGAAAGACGTGGAAAAATGCCTGCGATTTGATGTGAAGTTTTCCCAAACTGACCCTCAAAGTCTACTTACTGCTAGGGTCCTCGCCTACGGAGCTTGGGGCAGTTGGTGATCCTTTGGTATTCTCTGCGTGGCCTTTGTTCCAGCACTGGAGTCTCTCCTCCCAAGGGTCCGCCATGCTCTGGACCCGGCATTCTTCATCTAAGTGGTTTTCTGGTTTTCCTTAGAGGAATTGTTTCAAACGCCTTCCTTTTTGTCAGGCTGGGTTAGTTTTGAGACTGCTTTTCCCTACATACATTACCTGGGCTTTTCTGTCTCTCTGCCCGAAAGGTACTTACATCTATTTGTTTTAAATTCATTTTATTGAATCTGCTTTTGAAGTAAACCTAACTCTATGCAGCTAAAAATTGTTATAACATCTCGTGTCAGTTTTGCACTAGGGAAATAGTACAGCAGCAAGCTCTTGCCTGTGAACAGCTAACTCCGGTTTGATCCCTGGCACTGCTCAGGCTCCCCGCCCCACCCCTGCAGGAGAGACCGCTGAGCACAGAGGCAAGAGCAAACGCTAAGCACCACAAGTACGACCCTCAAACCAAACCAGTTTTGTCAAATTTACCTTTCATTTTGGGGTCTATACCATGAGAACACATTGCTATTTTAGATATGGAAAAAATATATTATGGCAAGAAGTGTCTTGAGGGCCTTTCTTTTTTTTAAGTATTTTATTATACCACCGTGAGATATACAAATAAAATGATATACAATTAAAAAGTTCATATTTGGGTTTTGGCCATACAGTGTTCAGCACCCGTCCCTCCACCAGTGCCCATCTCCCACCACCAATGTCCCCGGTTCCCTCCCCCCTCCCCAGCCCACCTCCATGGCAGGTTCTTTATTTCTTTCCCTTTCTCTTTCTCTTTTCCTTCCCCCCAGACTATGGATTACAGAACATACATTAAAAGGTTGTCATGTGTATCCTTTTGCCTCTATTTAATGCTCAGTTCTAGGTTGGCATTAGTACCCTCTTGAGGGCCTTTCACTTAGCCACCCAAACTCTGCTGGAAATCATGAATAGCTAAGTATTACTTATGGTTTTCCTGAGCAATTTTTTTTTTTTTTTTAAGAAACATACAATCTGATAAGATGTTAGTAGGAGAAAATTTTAATGTCAAAATTTCTTTTTTTTCTTTGGCTCTTTGGGTCACACCCGCGATGCTCAGGGGTTACTCCTGGCTCTGCACTCAGGAATTACTCTTGGCGGTGCTCTGGGAACCATATGGGATGCCGGGATCGAACCCTGGCCGGCATAGGCCGGCGGCGCAAGGCAAACGCCCTACCCACTGGGTTATTGCTCCGGCTCAAATGTCAAAATTTCAATGTTAAAATCACTTTTTCCAATTATTCATTTTTATAATTATATTACTCTTTTCCTTCAGAATTCTGAGCATTTGTGTTTTATAGCATTTCTCACCAAACCTCACTGACAAAATTTTATCCCAAAGTCTATCAAACTCTATATATTTTTTATTTTTTTAATTCTATTATACCGTTGTGAAATATACAATTACAAGAGATGCTCACGTTTGGGTTTCAGTTATACAGTGTTCCAGCACCCATCCCTCCACCCATGCCCCTTTCCTACCACCAATGTCCCCACTTCCTTCCCCCTCCCCAATCCCACCTTCATGGCAGGCTTTTGTCTCTTTTCTCTCCTTCTCTTTATGTATTTTGTGGTGCTTTGTTTTTTTTTTTTATTTTGGGGCGTGGAGCATACCTGGTACTTCAGGGTTTATTCCTGGGTCTATGCTCAGGGATCACTTCTGGAAGGGCTCGGAAACCATCGGAGTGCCAAGGATCAAATAATGGCTATCCATGTGCAAAGCAAGTGACTTACACACTGTGCTGTCTCTCCTGCCCAAACTGTTAAAGCTCTTAAGTATGTTTATCAGGACAGTAAATGTCAGGAAAGCACATGATGCAGTAACCTGAATAGTTTGGAAAAATGTAAAGAATTATTCATCTTGAGAAAATTATAAAGTTATCCAAATATCAGCCTTCTTCCTTCTTTTAGTAGCAAAATGACTTTTCAGACAAGAATAAGTTGCCAAATATCATAATTGTTTTTATGATTTTGTACATTTTTATGAACTCAGAAATAATTAGAATGACATGACATTCTAATATGAAGAAACATGAACTTTCTAACATTCTGTCCTACGATAAAGTAAAAATAATCTAGAGTTATTTTTAATACTTGACAGTTTACATTTAACTCTTGCACTGAAATTTAGTTTTATTTTGGCTTCCCATTAGAACTTATTGATGATATAAACCCTATTCCCTTAATTATTAAGGAAAACTTTCCTGCCAGCAATGCTGAGAGACTCCAAGACCTGAAGTCCACTGTCGACCTGCTGACAAGTATCGCCTTCTTCAGGATGAAGGTACCTTGTTTGACTTCTTTCCCTGCCGCAGCACAAGTAGCACATTTGCTCCCTGGAGAAGTCTGACTCGGCTCTTCATTTTATTACCACTGTTCAGCCCCAGCAATTATGCTGAGGTGTCTTTGTCCAAATCAAGCAAATCTTCAGATATAAAGCAAACTAAAGATACTTAAGATAGTTGAAAACATTTGATTTAAATTTAAATTATTTTATGGATCATAAAATTAATTGGAGATGAAATTTATTTCTTAGCTCTATATATTTCCTCGTTTTTTGGTATTAAGAATATAGTCTGCTCTTTTCAGTTTGCCTCGGTTGTGAGAACTTTGATTTCTCTCCCTTTCTACGTAGGACCACATTTGATCGCTCAATACATTGAAATACTTAGTATCTAAGGAAGTATTCAGGCATTTCTTTTTAGGTATATCTTCTACTTCAGTGCCAAGTTATCTGCAATAACTTGATTACTTGGCAATAATTTGATTACTTGGCAATAATTTGATTACTTGGCAAGCCATGGACTAGCCTATTTTGCACTTTGAAGGAGATTATTATAATATATATCAAACAAATCCCTGGACTGAAAAAATAGAAATTCAGGTTTTCCAGTGGATAATATTTTTATGAGAAATAGTAATGTGATATTCTATTATTAATTAACAAAAAGCAGGAAAAATCATAGCATTTGAATAGTCATTTAGATTCTTTAAAGTTTAATGAAAATTGTATTGGTTCTCAGTTATAGTTAAATTGAGTAATAGAACTAGAATTCATGTCAAATTTAAAAAAATAATTACTTTTAGTTAACTCCTAATGTTCTATCAACTGGCTGCAGCTGCTGAAATAATATTTAGAAAATATCAGTGATTATCAAGGTTCGGCCCCAGTTTACTGGGATTGTCAAGTGATGTCCTCCATTACCCCTAAGAGGCTGGAGAAGCAGCCTGAGGAGGGAGAGTAACTGTACAAATGCCATTTCTCAATCACCATCCTTAAATACTGTGAATATAATGTCTTAAATTTATTTCACCTCCTGTCACACCTGCAGTACAAGCCAATAATTTTGTTATGGGGAACTAGTGGTAAAGATGAGACCACTTACTCCACACTATATTTAATTATATATTTCCCTCTCTTGAGTGAACCCATTCCAAACATAATCCATTTTCTAGTCTTAAAAACATTGCTCTATTCTTTCTTCTACAGTTTATATGTTAATTTATCTTGTCCTTCATACGTGAATTTTCTAAATAATCCTCTATGCAATTTTCTTTGTAATTTCCTTTCATCCATTATGTTATGAATATATTTGACTTCTAATCATTTATCTTGCTATCAGCAGTGAAAGTCACTCTTTTTGCTGTTCAAATGACTTGATTTTGACAAGCGTGTAGTTGCATAATCTTGCCACAACAATCAAGATAAAGAACCTGGAGCCTTAGTATAGTATAGCAGCCATAGTCCCATGGGCCAGAGCTGCTCCTTGCTCTCCCTGTGCCCAGCCGCTCGTGAGGCACCCGGGAGGCATGGCAGGTTCTAGCCCTGGCCCATCACTGCAGCAAAGCCTCACAACAAGCCAGACGACCCCCTCACTCCATGGGGGCCGCCATTTTCCACATTCAGACTTCCCTCTCGTCAGAACTCCACCCAGCAGACCAGCCCACAACAGCTCAGCTATCGCGGCTGCAAGCGGCCGCATGGTTCATCAATAAATGCTTTATTTGGAGGTGACTGTAAGAGTATGTCTCCTGCACGGCAAGCCTGGCAAGCTACTCGTGTCATATTTGATATGCCAAATACCAGTAACAACTATATTAGGTCATTCCCATGAAGTTTGAGGCTCTTTATGTTCCTGTAGCAAGCCGATGCCCTTGGCTCTACTAGCATGAGACAGGACATATGGAGATATTACTGGTGCCCGCTCTAGCAAATAGATGATGAACAGGAAGATCGTGATAGTGATAGTGATAGCAGCCATAGTACTTGTCTTGCATGCCGCCAGCTGGGGTCCCATCCCCACATTACATCTAGATCCCCAAGCCTGTTTGCTTGATCCCTAACAGCAGAGCCAGGACTAAGCCCTGAGCACCGCCATGTGTGCCCACAAATAAAAATAAATAAGAACAAAAAGATACAGAACTAAATCCAAACTTCCCTATACTAAGCACCTCCATCATCTTCTGGCAACCATGGATGCTTGGTCTACTTTGCCTGTTCCTGAAAATGCATATAAAATCACTACACATCATAATACACTGGCTGGTCATCTTGCTCATGGTATCAAGATTTAAATATTGCTAATCTTGACCTTTTTTGTTTAAGATTAGCAATTTTTGTTATGTCTGTAATACAGACACAATTTGCTTCTAGTTTGGTATTATATATAAACCAGTAAAATCATTCATACTGTGCACATAATTTTCACTTTCCTAATAGTGTGGTTGGTAAGTTGTTTGGTAAATGTATGTTCAAATTGTTCAGAGATGAAAACATTTTCCAGAACACACACAATTTTGATTTCTAGCAGCATTTTCTCTGCACTTCTAGTAAGACTCCTGTTTCTGTACTTTCATCCTTTATCTGGTTTTCATTGCTGTCCTCTTTCTGACTCTCCTTATGTTACTGGGCTCTAATTACCTACAATGTATTGCTTGTACCTTTCCCTCCTCTAACTGTATTTTTCTAATCTTTCTTTTCATATTCTCTATGATAATAAATTCAAAGTTTATATATCTAGTTTCCATGAATCCATCCTTACTTAACCCACAAATCTATTTCTAAGCTTAATGGTTTTAAACCTCTTTAAATTGTATTCCTGATCTCCCAACCACACCTAATTTGAGAATACTTCCATTGTATGAGATTATCCAGTCTGAAACCTTACACTTCTTTCTTAAAACCTAAAACTTCTTTCTCACAACAACCCTTTCAATATACCAAGAACTTCAGTTAGCCCTTCCAAAGTTAGCCAGATTGCAATTTGATACAGAAAACCCCAGTACTATTTGTTCTTGACTAAACAATTGTTAGTCTCATAACTGTCCTATGTTTGCTATAATCTAACCTAGAGGTACACAAGGGAGCCTTTCAATGAGAGTTAAGGTTTATGTTTCTATTTGAATATTTACAACAGTAATAAGTTTCACTAAAGTGTGGTAGCAGAAAATTAAAATAGCTATATTCATATTTTTAAAACATTCCAAAGGCCAGATTTTTCTCCTGAATATAGAAAAATAACCTAACATTATTTATTCAATGGTAATTGAGTAATTTGTACTGGATTAAATGATATTTGAGTCATTTGTACTGATTAGAAAATGAATGTAAGAAATATCTGTCTGTCAGGTTCTGGAGCTGCAGAATCCTCCCAAGGCAAGCATGGTGGTGAAGGACTGTGTCAGCGCTTGCCTGGACTCCACATATAAATATATTTTTGACAATTGTCATGAACTCTATTCTCAGCTAATAGACCCGGTAAGAAAAAATTGTGTCTATTCTCTGCTTTAATGCCAGTTTCTGTAAATTCTATAATACTGTCAGTGAATGTAAAACCTGTTAATTTAATTTCACAGTGCAGGTTTTGAAATATTCCGTATCTCCTCTTCACGTTTGAGCATCTCCTTCATGGACTTAAAACCACTCCTTACAATGATTTTATGAATAAAAAGGGAAACATTATTTTTCCATATATTTTGAAAGGGAATACATTAGAGCAGATTTAGGTGATTTGTCCAAATTCAAAACAGTGACCACATAGTAGAATCTGGACTAATGCTTAGTATTCCAATTTTCACTCCATGTTTCTCTTCTAAAATTATCATTTCTCAACCCGGGACTATATGGCACAGGTCCCAGAATAATCCACAGAGTATACAGAAGAAAATCATGTACATAAGTTTCAGAGATATTCCATCTGTCTACATATGCATTGATTCAGAGAGTTGCAGAGCAGGGAGAGATTGCATTCTACAAAGAAGGCTGGGTGGGGATGACCGAAAAGCTGCACAGTTAAAACATTCAGAGAGGTACTGAATTTCTTAGTGTGCAAGTCACTCAGCCTGTTCTTCATTGGCAGAGTACAGTGGACCAAACAGTCTTGACTCTTGCAGAAGTCTTGCTAAATACTTTGAATACACTTACCTTTAGGGATTGATTGGGTATTTCTTTTGAGGCGGGTTTTGGTTGTCTCCACCCAACGTTGTTATCTTTTGGAGGAAAAGGTCTCCTGAGGTATATGAATTTTTGTTTATCATAGTTTTTGTTCTTTAGCAACTTCCTAATATCTTTTTTTCAAACATTTGGTCCTTGAATTATTATATTGACACACTACCAGTCATGTCCTATTAAGAATTAAATGCTTTGTCTTAAAAATGGACCATGACTGACTATGTATAATACAGGGGAGCATGGCATGGTTTAGAGGTCAACCATTCTCATTGGGGTACTGGGGGAATGAAATACATTTAGAAGGTCAGAAAGAGACATGGTTGGAGAAAGGTTGGGAAACCCTGATAAAACTCTTGGTGCATTGTTAATATTATCACCTCATATTTCTTATTTGAGAAGAGTTTTATATAATAGGGCAATAAAGTTGTCATATAAGTAAATTTATTATTGTGCAATGTTCCAAAAATAGAAGACAAAACACAAAATTAAACAAGCCCACATGTACTTATTAAAGGTAATTTTGATCACTGCATGCTCCAACTATTATTGTTTAAAGATATTTGATGTTACTAATGCAATGGCATTTCACTTTGTTTTTGAATTCCATGCCACCCCGAGGCATGCAATTCTATATTTCTCACTTAGCTCAAAAAATTCTCTGAGCATGATACGTTATATATTCTTACTATTGTATAAAATAATAAGCAATGTGAAAGGCCTAATATAGAAAAATGTCTTCAGTTTAGTAATGCTGATTCATTCTGTTGTTTCTATACAACAAGATAGAAGTCAGGATGATAATAACAATGTTGATGGTTTTAACTTTTATACACACGTGTTCAAATATATGCTTATTTTCCATGACATGTCGGTCATTTGATGTTTTTTCTCTTTGGCTTTCTGATCTTTATTATCACTTGATCTCTTGAGCACTTGACATCTCGTTATTCATTGATTTGCTCAAGCAGGCACCAGTAATATTTCCATTTAACCCTATCACGTGCCAGTGTAGCCCAATAGCATCTGGTTGCTTCAGGAATACAAAGAGCCTCAAACCGTTTGTTCAGGGTCTTGATGAAGAAGTCTGATCATCTTGTAGGTGGGTGGCCACGTGATCTTTTGACATCCCGTGGGATCCAGTTGACATCCCATCGGATCCATAATAGGATCTTTTATTATATTTTAGAAAATTCTTAGATTTATTCTAGATACTAGTTCTTTGTTTATTTTGCCTATTATTTGAGTGTTTTCACTGTTCCACTGTCTTCCCATATATCATTGATTTGCTCGAGCAGGCACCAGTAACATATCAATATATCCTGTCACATGTAAGATAGCCCATGGGCATCATCCCACTCCAGGAACATAAAGAGCCTCAAACCATTCCATCAGGTCATGGGAATGAGGTCTATAATGGTTACTGGTATTTGGCATGTCAAATACGACACGGGTAGCTTGCCAGGCTCTGCTGTGCAGGATAGACTCTAATATTAATTCAAATTTATAAGGTTTATGTATATTTTAGAGATGATTTTAAATGCTTGTATGTGTCCACATTTCTGGCTATTTTCAATATAATTTCATAATTCAAGTACACATTCATTTTTAGGAACTAAAATAATGATCAACAGTATTTAAGACACTTAGGGAGGAGTAATATACTATACAAATCTTACCACTAAACCCTTCAAAGAATTGTCAATGGTGACCTAAAGGATAAATCACTCTAATGTCATTTCCACAAAGATCACAAAATGTCTGTTTATATTATCTTTATGCACTAAATAAAGTATGAGTTAATGATACTTTTTAAAATAATATTTAATTGCACGAAAACTAAAAACTTCATAGCTCTATAGACATACTAAAACAGAGCTCTGCTTCCAATTCAAGAACTGATACCAGGAAAGGTAATGTAATTAGACATACACACATAAGAAAGACACATTGCACCAAATTTCACTACTAATGTGCAGTGTAATTTCTATATTGTATCACCTTATACAAAATCATATTTGGGGATGACATTTATGCATTTATTTAACATTAATCTACTTCCCTAAAGGACACAGTTGTACCACTATTTATAGAAGACTGTGTAATTACCTATGAAATTTTCTGAATTTCTGAATATCTGACTGGGTAAATTTTAGAAAGCATATGTTACATCAAGGCAAGTGTAACTCTTTCAAACGAGGTTTCAGTCTGTGCTTTATATAACAGTACATATTTCTCTGTTACTGACAGTAGGAAAATTTCAAAGCTGGGAGTTTTTAATTCTGTGAGGGAAAACAATACATTAACATAGTTGGTCATAATTTTAGCTTAAATTTTTATTATATCATATGAATTTATATTATACTTTATAGACATATAAATATTTCTTACATTTAAAATAATTAAATTATAATAATTGTATAAAAGTATTACAGATATTTATCAAATAATTATCACTGTCTCTGTCACTGTCTTCCCGTTCATCGTTGATTTGCTCGAGCGGGCACCAGTAACATCTCCATATGACCTGTCTCATGCAAGTAGAGCCCAAGGGCACCTGCTTGCTCCAGGAACATAAAGAGCCTCAAACCATTCCATCAGGTCATGGGAATGAGGTCTATAATTGTTACTGGTATCTGGCATATCAAATACGACACGGGTAGCTTGCCAGGCTCTGCCATGCAGGTAGCATACTCTTGTAGTCATCTCAAAATCCAGCATTTATTCATGAACCGTGCGGCGATAGGCTGGTCATCCCTCCCGGGCACCTCATGAGCGGCTGGGCACAGTGAGAGCCAGTAGCAGCTCTGCCCCATGTCTGTCTCTGGATCAGCATACCTGGGCCAGATTAAAAAAAGACTGCAGCAGGGTGGATCTCGATGAGCCGGGCTGTGATAGGCTGGTCTGCTGGGTGGAGTTCTGACGAGGGGAAGTCCGGATGTGGAAAATGGAGGTCCTCATGAAGTGGGGGGTTGTCTGGCTTGTTGTGAGGCTCTGCTGGGGTGGCAGGCCAGGGCTAGAACCTGTCATCCCTCCCGGGCAACTCTTGAGCTGCTGGGCAAAGTGAGAGCCAGTAGCAGCTCTGCCCCATGTCTGTCTCCTGGCATGACATATTCTTTAAAAATTTGAAAAATCCAAATTCTTTAAAAAATTTTTAAAGAAACTGAAAACGTAAGAAATCTAAAAGTAAAAGACTCAGCAGCAAGCTGGTAATGTAGAAAGACCCTGAACTCTTACCACACACACTCCAAATCTGAAACCACATCTGGAACAATCCACTCGGAAATAATTGAATAAAAATTAAAATTACATTTTCTTACATATAAAATTATAGTTTAATGAAATTAATAATCAACTAAAGAATTTGCATCAAATTATAAGGAAGAAAAAAGAAAAAATATAAGGAAGAAAACAGAAGCACTGCTGGGTATGGTCCACAAACCAAACAAAAAATTCATAGATGAGGACTAATGTGGAATATTTATTTATTTATATATTTTGGCCAATTAATAAACTTGATTTTTCTGCTTATATTTTGATTGAAAAATGTCTAAATCAGCACCTATAGAATTAGAACAATGGGCAGGGCTCTTGCTTTGTATGCGTAACTGACCAATAATCTTTCCTTGCACTCTTATTCCCATGAGAGTTCAGAGCCAGAAAGCGCTGAGCACAGCTGGGTATGGTCCACAAACCTAACAAAAATTCATAAATGAGGACTGATGTGGAATATTTATTCAAGATCAAAAGAAGTGGAAAAATGAAGCAAAGTGTGATGTGGGAGGTAGATATGAGTCATATTCTGATAGTTATTATACATTATTATAAGAAATTTTGTGTTTTAAATGAGAGTTCAAGTTATATAGTGAAATAAATCTATATTTTATTAGCACTCTGGTAGAAGAACTGTAATGCATACCAAATATAAACAAAAATTTTAGCTAGATTTACCTATAATATTTGTATGCACACATGCAGGTGGATTTTAGAATAGTGTTTCCTCTAACAGGAGAAAGTGGTGTAAGCTGGGCCTTCCAATTTAGTGTCTGTCCTGAAGCAGAAACTCTCAGCTGGTGTATCACAGAGCTGTCCAGGAATAGAGTCTGGCAGGCTATGGACCAGCAGGGAGTATAGCCAACAGAGATAGATACCCCTTACTGACTAGCGATGCTTTTGTGAGGTCTGCGGGTAGATTATTGGGGAGTACTTGCTTGGTGACAGATGTATACTGGCAAGATATAAGGTGCTTAGTCTGACTCCTAAATGTAAGTATACGTGATGGTTTCTCCTCACTCCACCATGTTGGACTGTTTTCAAGGGGTAGGTGGAGTACTTGTTACAATGGAGAAGGAGCTGACGTATGCTGTCCATCAGCACTATCACCAGTGCTGTAGAAGTCATAAGGATGGCATCAGCCTGTGATTCAACCACTACTTTTGGATCTTCTTGACTTATTCTTGTAGAAAAAGTATGGAGTTCCTGGATTGCAGTGCAAAGGTGATGGGTACACCCTCATGCTTCTAGGCCAATGTTCTGCACCTGGTTGATTCTTTCCTGATTCCAATGTGTCTGTTGCCCTGTGGCGGGACCTATTTCTTAGTAAGGCTTCTGTTAAGCTGTTGGTCTGGATGCTCTCCCTCTGTTCCTTACTATGAAGACAGTTCATTTAGGGTTTCAGCTCAGTTTCTTTAGATTAATCCAAGTTTTGGTGTAGATTTGTCATGATCGAAGAATAAAGACAAGTTCCTCTGATTTCATCCGCATTGGCTTAGTATGGTGATAGATATGCTCTATTTTAGAACCTTGGTGCTCTAGGATTACTAGAAAGTGAATCATCACTTCTTTATACTATGTCAGTTTGAGTATTTCAAAAAGCTTTCCACTATCTGTTGCCCTGATTTCAATCTTCCTATCACAAAAATCCACTTTTCTATATGTTTCATACTTTCTACTTTAATACTCTATATTTCTGTACTTTTCTATATTTTACCAACATTATCTTTATTTCACCTTCACTGTTATCACTTGTGTCACTGATCTTCCCATTGTTCATCGACTTGCTTGAGCAGGAACAGTGACATCTCCATACATCCTGTCATATGCTAGTGTAGCCCAAGGGAATCTGCTCATTCCAGGAATATAAAGAGCTTCAAACCATTCCATCAGGTCATGTAAATGAGGTCTATAATTGTTACTAGTATATGGCATACCAAATACGACATGGGTAGCTTGCCAGGCTCTGCCATTTGGGTGGGATACTTTGTAGTCGCCTCTCATCTTGCACATCTATTGATGAACCAAATGGCCGCAAAGTGGCCACATGAGCCAGGCTTGTGATCAGCTTTTCTGCTGGGTGGAGCTCTGAAGAGCTGGGGAGTCGGATGTGGAAAATGGCAGCCCTCATGGTGTGGGGGGTTCCTCTGGCTTATTACGAGACTCTGCTGGGATGGCAGGCCAGGGTTAGAACCCCCTTTTCTCCCAGGTGCTTCTTGATCAGCTTGGCACAGGGGGAGCCGGTAACATCTCTGCCCCGTGTATGTGAGTCTCTGGATCAGGCATGCCCGGGCTTTTCATTATACCATACAAATCACCCAAACATAATTTCACAATCATAGTTGATCTTACAGCCTTAATTTTCTAATTCTTTTATTCCAAATCCAAAATAGGCCCTATATTCAGTTATTTCCCTGAAATGGCAATCTTCTTTTCGATATTTTTATTTATATATTTTGGCCAATTAATAACCTTAAATGTCTTTACCTCATTTTCCCTCTTCATCAAAATTCTGATTAAACATGTCACTTTGTTGTGTTCATTCATACTGGATAGACCAAATCACCACAGACAAAGTGATACATCTCATTTAATGTCTCTCTAATATATTAAAAATGATACTGCCATTATAATGGCAAATTATAAAGCATTTCACTTCTATACGATAAACACATATGCACAGTCCCTCTGAAGAAATTATGACTTAGGAAGTAGTAAATTAGGGACAGAGAAAAAGCACATAGTCTAAGATGCTTACCTTGCGTGTAGCCAATCTCCACCCTGGTTTGAATATTTGGCGCATTATCTGGTCACTCAGCACAGAATTAGGAACAATTCCTGAGCACCATTGACTATGTCCAGTAAAACAGAATGAATTAAAATAAAGAAAAAATAAAATAGTTATTGTGTTATGTCTATATTAATCTAGTATCATTTAGTGTTTTTTCAGTTAGCTTAAAATTATTATTTGTGCATTATTTGATGAGTAGCTTTCTCGGGTAGATATCAGCTTTATTTTGATATAAAATCTGTAGTTTGATTTTTTTTTCTGTGTACGGAAGATTTTGAAGTTAATATTTATACCTAAGAAAGAGACATTTACAAGTTTGATTATCATTTGAATACTAAAAAAAGTGTTTTTAAAAAAAATCTCAAAAACCTAAGTGACTAATACTACCTAGAGCCCAACTGAACCCATTTGAAATAATCTTCGCGTTTGTGTCTTACTCCCCTTGGTTGAGAATACAACTTTGATCTCCTGGAAACTCAAGTTAAAACTTTATGTTTTTCTCAGCACAAATATTTCCTATCATACAGTTATGATGACACTTAGCTTCAAAATTAAAAGCTCGTTATCACAATTTGACCAGTCTTTCACAAGCTTCTTTATTTCACACTCATCTGACTGCTGTGTTTGCTCACTTGTGTCATGATTTTCTCACATTTTATAATATAATATTTATTCTCTGCAGATGAACATTCCCTTTAGTAAACAAATCATATAATGTCACTCATTTTCAAATAATTTTCAAAAGTCCCTTCATTTCAATTAAACACGAATTTTTATGACAGTCTAAAGTTTCTAAGAATATGACTCATATTGTATTTCCCACCTGCTTGCTTCTTTATTTATCGTTTATATGAGTACTCTATGGAGATAGAACCAACTCAAATTTGAACTACAGCAAAATATTTGAACAATGCTGTACTCTAGATATATGATCACTTAATCACTTTACATCCTGTTATTCGTCGATTTGCTCAAGTGAGTGCCAGTAACATTTCCATTTGTCCCTATCACAAGCCAGTGTAACGCAATGGCATCTGCTTGCTCCAGGAATGCAAAGCGGCTCAAACTGTTCCTTCAGAATCTTGACAAAGAAGTCTAAGAAGTCTAGATTTATAGGGGCCGGAGCTATAGCCCAGCAGGTAGGGTGTTTGCCTTGCACGCAGCCGGCCTATGCCGGCCCGGGTTCGATCCCCGGCATCCCATATGGTCCCCCGAGCACCGCCAGGAGTAATTCCTGAGTGCAGAGCCAGGAGAAACCCCTGAGCATTGCCGGGTGTGGCCCAAAAAAAGCAAAAAAAAAAAAAAAAAAAAAAAGAAGTCTAGATTTTTGACAGTGCCTAAAATGAAGACATTTTGTTAGGTGTTTGAATAAGTTAACATATTTCCTCAAATAGTAATATAAGGAACTGGAGTGATAGTAAAGTGGGAGGGGTATTTGCTTTGTATGCAGCTGACCCAGGTTCAGTTCTTGGCATCCCATATGGTATCCCTGATCACTGCCAAGAGTAATTCCTGAGAACAGAACCAAGTAACTACTGAGAATTACTGGTGTGACCCCCAAAATTAAAAAAAAATATTATCAGAAATATATGGGAATATTGTCCTATTATTAATAAAAATGAATAAAGCACTTTCTTGTGCTATTGGTTCTGTGCTTGGTCTGGCCTCTCTTTTTCTGTTGGTAACCTGAAGCAACATTCCAAATGCTAAAGTCACTAGGTGGAAGAGAGTCTGAGCGAGACCCAGATTTTGGATACTTAAGAAATAATCTGTGTGTGCATAAACACAAAGCTTTGAAAATGTATTTGGTACCACAAATGATTTGGGTAATTTTGGAAAAGAGAACTTCAAATTCCTTTCTAAAATGCTACTCAATTTTAAAATATATCATGTTTTTCTGACTGTCATATTTATGAATTTTAACTTCCCAATCATTCATGGATTAAGTCCAAACTATGCCGTTTTCCAAATGACATCCATGTGAGCCCTTATTGCCATCCTTTATTTAAATATTATTTCCATTCTCCGTTTCAATGACCCTGCAACACTGTACTCCCAATGCCACTGTCTGCATTATCTTAACTGCCCAGCAAAGAATATATCATCTCTTCAAAACCCACTCATATCCAACATGTCATGGAACTTTCACTTCAAATTCTTCATAGTCTTTCTAAGTAAATTAGATATTTGTATTTTACTGAGAAGAGTATAGTATCCTGATATATCAGCATTGGTACACTTACCCTAGTCATTTATTTGGCTCTAAACATATTTGTTTGGCCTCTTTATCTCTTTTGCCTACATGGCTATAACTTTCCTCTTGAGTCCCAGTGTCTCACTCTAGTCCTACACAGATTAAGTTTAATAAACAAAGACACTAATGAAAATTCACAGTTTATAACAGTAGCTGTACCATCATTACTTATAGTATCCTTCAACAATTCTACTCAAAGTCTGTGATCAAGAACATGATTTCTGATATCCAAATACTTGAGGATTATTATTTTGATGGTCTTCATTAAGTAGCTTAGCTTCTTTATCTCAGTTTCTTCATCAAGGTATTTTAATTAATCCTACATTTGCTTTATGAATTATTTCTAAATGATGCTATATAAAAATATGAATTTCAGAGTTAAGTGCTATTCAATTATTATTTAAATAAGGAAGGACATAGTATATGAAGATGTTGTGAAAACTATTAAAATATACATATTTTAATATTAATAGTATTTAATCTAACTAATATTAATTGTGTATTAATATAATTAAAATATTTCACATAAAATTGATTATATTTAAAAGTTAAGTTCTAATCATTGCAGTTATTTTTTTTTGCTTTTTTGGCCATGCTCAGGAGTTATTCCTGGCTCTACACTCAGAATTTACACCCGGTGGTGCTCAGGGGACTATATGAGACACTGGGGTTTCAAACCCCGGTCGGCTGCATTCAAGGCAAATGCCCTACCCGCTGTGCTATCTCTCCGGTCCCTCTAATCATTTTAGTTAAAGACAGAAGTGCATCTCTACAGATTAGCTGCCTACCCACAGAGCATCATATTTCCTTGATAAATCAGCAGATCACATGTGCATCCTTCAGTTTAGTAAAAGAATTCAAGTGTAATAGCTTGGGCATTTGTCTAATATTGTTATGGTATGATCTTTTCAACAACAAAAATAAACCAAGAAAAGTCAGTTTATTGATGTTGGGTAGAAACTGGACATAGTTATACAGCACTGTAACATACATAGATTTCAGATTATATTGTAACATGAAATCTATATACAGTTTGAACCATTTACTTAAATGTTTAAATAAATTTATGATTCTCAGAAACTTATTAGCTTTGAGTAAGTTGTATAAATTGTTCAAAATCTTGAACAATTTACTTTATACAAAATAACAGTTGTATAAATCATTTCAAAATCTTGTGCAAATTTTGAAAAGCAGTATATATTTTTCAGAATGTTATTTTAAATTTCTTCACAATTGGTATCACATCAAGTCTGTCACGAGCCAAGGGCCGGCTGGCGGAACATAAAGAGCTCAAACCATTATAGGTCAGGGTGTCATATAAGTATGGCCGCATATCAAATACAAAAGGTTGCCGGGGGCAACACTTAAACACCAAATAAAGTGGGGCTGGTCGGCTGGGTGGAGTTTGAGGGAAGTATGAAAATGGCGGGCCGGTGGGTGGGGCGTCTGGCTTGTTGTGGGGTCCGGGGTGGTGGGTAAGGCTGGACCCACCATGCCTCCGACTGCCTCATGACGGCTGGGCGAGAGAGCAGGAACCGCTCCCCAGTCTGGACAGCCCTGGGCCGTTAGAAGAAACTGCTCAGGGGTGTCGTGTCCGGGCTGTGGGCTGGTCGGCGGGTGGGTCGATGAGGGAAGTCAAGTGGAAAGGCGGCGCCCATGGAGTGGGTGGGGGTCGTGGTTGTTGTGAGGTCTGCCGGGGTGGTGGGCCAAGGCTGGACCCACCATGCCTCCCGACTCCTCAGAACGGCTGGGCACAGGGAGACAAGGAACCGCTCTGCCCCATGTCTGAGAGTCTGGACCAGCTACCTGGCGGATTAAGGAAGAAACTGCTCAGGGTGGGTGTCGATGATCCGGGCTGTGATGGGCTGGTCGGGTGGAGTATGAGGGAAGCAATGTGGAAAATGGCGGCGCCCGGAGTGGGGGTCGTCTGGCTTGTTGTGAGGTCCGCGGGTGGTGGGGCCAAGGCTGGAACCCACCATGCCCCCGCTGCCCATGACGGCTGGGCGGAGACAAGGAACCGCTCTGCCCCATGTCTGAGATCTCTACCAGCATACCTGGGTCGGATTGAGGAAGAAACTGCCCAGGGTGGGTGTCGTTCCGGCTTTGGCGCGGGTGGAGTCTGATGAGGGGAAGTCAATGTGGAAAATGGCGGCGCCCAGGGGTGGGGTCGTCTGGCTGTGTGAGGTCGCCGGGGTGGGCCAGGCGGACCCACCATGCCCCCGTGCCTCATACGGTGGGCGGGAGCAGGAACTCTGCCCCATGTCTGAGTCTCTGACCAGCTACCGGGGCGATTGAGGAAGAAACTGCTCCAGGGTGGGTGTCGTGATCCGGGCTGTTGGGCTGGTCGGCTGGTGGAGTTCTGATGAGAGGGAGTCCCGTGAAAAGGCGGAATAGTAGAGGGCCATTTCCGCCATAAGTATCTTTATTTGAATTTGATAAGAGCCTCAATTTAAGTATTTTATTTATATGCATATTGTGAGATAAACAAAGTGAAAGACACTGACCCCCTTCCTGCAAACTTCTAGGTTTGCACCATTTAAGTAAATGGTTCAAACTTCTGGGTGGTAATCTCGAGATGGACAATACACAGGGTGAGAATTACAATACCCAGGGTCAGAATTAAATCATGAAACCAAGGTGCAGTCACTATCTTTAGTCCTACCAATGCATGACTGCCCAGTCAATATCTAGTACTGCACAGAACTGCTCCCACTCCCATCTTCCCCTCTACTATTCCCGAACTGTTATTTCCTCTGCCCTTGATTTGTCTGATATATTATATATAGAATCTATTATATGTGGATATATAACATGTATATATTATATATAATAAGTGGATAACTATATTTATCAGTATCTACCTACATATAGATAGATACAGATATAGATGTCCACTTCTGAAAATTTCTTGTAGTAAGATACCTGAACCATCTAGTTGATACCAGAAACAACCCATTGCCCCTAATTCTGTTCCATTTACTAAACTAATCTTGCTGGCTCCTAAATACACAGCTTTAGATCTCTACCTCTAACCACAGGCCAGCTGATTGCCTTTTTTGGTATTGGTGATCATTATTTTCAAGCTCTGATAGATGTGGGATTTTATAGTTCACATCTACTATCATTGCTGGTACCATCAATATATTCATCATTCTCTCATATGCCATACTGCTTAAAGTTGCATTGCTATGCAACTTTAAGTAACATGTAAATTGCTGCATCAGATTACTGAAAAGTGATTTTGTATGAATTCTATAATCCCAAGACTCATTGTTTTTTATTTTTAATACGTATTTTTTATACCACTGTGAGATATACAATTTAAAAGATGTTCATATTTGGGTATTGGTCATACAGTGTTCCAGCACCCATCCATCCACCAGTGGCATCTGCTACCTCAAATGTCCCCGATCCCTCCCCCCCCCTCTCCCAGCCCACCTCCATAGCAGGTTTTTTATTTCTTTCCCTTTCTATCTCTTTCTCTTTTCCTTCCCTTCCAGACTATGGATTACAGAACATACATTAAAGGGTTGTCATGTGTATCTTTTTTTTGCCTGTATTTAATGCTCAGTTCAAGGTTGGTATTAGTACTTTCGACAATTGTTAGCACACTGTTCCATTTCCTGTCTTACCTACTGAAAAATGTTTCACTTGACTTGGATATTGGTATCAATATATATGTCTGAGACTCTCAGACATGGGTCAGAGCTGCTACTTGCTCTCCCTGTGCCCAGCTGATCGTGAAGCGCCCGGGAGGCATGGCGGGTTCTAGCCCTGGCCTGCCACCCCAGCAGAACCTCACAACAAGCCAGACCACCATCCACTACTCCATGGGGCCCACCATTTTCAACAAACGGACTTCCCTCTCGTCACAACTCCACCCAGCAGACCAGACTATCACAGCCCGGATCATCGACAGCCACCCCTGCAGCAGTTTTTTTTTTTCAATCTGGCCCAGGTATGCTGAACCAGAGACTCTCAGACATGGGGCAGAGCTGCTACTTGCTCTCCCTGTGCCCAGCTGATGGTGAGGCGCCGGGGAGGTATGGCGGGTTCTAGCCCTGGCCTGCCACCCCAGCATAACCTCACAACAAGCCAGACCACTCTCCCCTACTCCATGGGGCCTGCCATCTTCCACATCCGGAATTCCCTCTCGTCACAACTCCACCCAGCAGACCAGACTATCACACCCTGGATCATCAACAGCCACCCTGCAGCAGTTTTTTTTTCAATCTGGCCCAGGTATGCTGAACCAGAGACTCTCAGACATGGGGCAGAGCTGCTACTTGCTCTCCCTGTGCCCAGCTGATTGTGAGGCGCCAGGGGAGGTATGGCAGGTTCTAGCCCTGGCCTGCCACCCCAGCAGAACCTCACAACAAGCCAGACCACCCTCCTCTACTCCATGGGGCCCGCCATTTTCCACATCCGACTTCCCTCTTGTCACAACTCCACCCAGCAGACCAGACTATCACAGCCTGGTTCGCGTGGCCACTAGTGGCCGCGAGGTTCATCAATAAATGTTTTCTTTAGAGGTGACTACAACAGTATGCCACCCCCATGGCAAGCCTGACAAGCTGCTCATGTAGTAATGATATGCCAATTACCAGTAACATTTATATTTGGTCATTCCCGTGACCTAAACCTAATATAACTGTTTGAGGCTCTTTATGTTCCTGGAGCAAGCGGATGCCTTTGGGTTCTACTAGCATGAGACAGGGCATAGGGAGATTATTACTGGTGCCCGCTCTAGCAAATAGATGATTAACGAGAAGATAGTGACATATATATATATAAATATATATATATATATATATATATATATATATGTCATGCAAATAAATGAAGTCATTCTATATCTGTCTCTCTCCTTCTGGCTAATTTCACTCAAAATGATATTCTCCATGTCCATCCATTTATAGGCAAATTTCATAACTTCATTTTTCTTAACAGCTGCATAGTATTCTATTGTGTAGATGTACCAAAGCTTCTTTATCCAGCCATCGATTCTCGGGCACTCTGGTTGTTTTAGACTCTGGCTATTGTGAATAATGTTGCTATGAACATAGAAGTAGGGATGGTGTTTCCACTGCATATTTTTGGCCTCCCAGATTAGATTCCCAGGAGTGGTATGGCTGGGTCATATGGGAGTTCAATTTCTAGTCTTTGGAGGAATGTCCATATTGTTTTCCAGAAAGTCTGTATCAAGCCAGCATTCCCACCAACAATGGAAGAGTGTCCCCTTTTCCCCACATCCACGCCAGCATGTGTTGTTGTTACTCTTTTGGATATGTGCCAGTCTTTGTGGCGTAATATGATATCTCATTGTTGTTTTGATTTGCATCTCTCTGATGATTAGTGATGATGAGCCTTTTTTTCATGTTTTTTGACCATTCGAATTTCCTCCTTGTTGAAGATTCTGTATATTTCTTCTCCCTTTTTTTGATGGGGTTGTTTGTTTTCTTCTTGTAAAGTTTTACCAGTGCCTGATATATCGTGGATATTAACCCCTTATCAGATGAGTATTAGTGAATATTCTTTCCCATTCTGTGGACTGCCTTTGTATCTTAGTCACTTTTCTTTTGAGGTGCAGAAGATTTTTAGTTTCATGTAGTCCCATATGTTTATTTTTTTTTTTAGTTGCTTTGTTAGTGATGTTTCACCTTTGAAGATGCCTTTAGCTTCAATGTTGTGGAGGGTTTTCCTATATTTTCTTCAATGTACTTTATGGATTCATCTGATATTGAGATCTTTAATCCATTTTGATCTGATTTTTGTGCATGGTGTTAGACACAGGTCCAAATTCATTTTTTTTACATGTCGCTTCCCAGTTTTCGCAACACCACTTATTGAAGAGGCTTTCCTTACTCCATTTTGGACTCTTTGCACTTTTGTCAAAGATTAAATGATCATGTGTTTGAGGTTGGGTGTCAGGATACTCAATTCTATTCCATAGGTCCACAGGTCTGTTTTTATTCCAATACCATGCTGTTTTAATTACTACTGTTTTGTAGTACAATTTGAATTTGGGAATGGTGATGCCTCCCATCTTCTTTTTCCGAGGATTGCTTTAGCTATCCTTGGGGGTTTATTGTGCCATACAAATTTCAGGAGTGTTTGGTCAATTTCTTTGAAGAATGTTATCGGTATCCTTATACCGACTGCATGGAATCTCTACAGAACTCTTGGGAGTATTAATATTTTGACAATGTTGATTCTTCCCATCCATGATCAGGGAATGTGTTTCTATTTCCTTGTGTCCTCTTTTTTTTTCTTTTTGGTCACACCCAGTGATTCTCAGAGGTTACTCCTGGCTCTGCACTCAGGAATTACTCCTCTGGTGCTCGAGGAACCATATGGGATGCTGGGGATTGAACCCGGGCCGGCACAGGTCGGCCGAGTGCAAGACAAACGGCCTACCTGCTGGTCTATCGCTCAGGCCCGACCTCGTGTCCTCTTTTTATCTCTTGGAGCAGTGTCTTGTAGTTTTCTTTGTACAGGTCCCTTGCACACTTGGTTAAGTTGATTCCTAGATATTTGATTTTCTGTAGCACAATTGTGAATGGAATCGTTTCCTTAATATCCCTTTCTTCTCTTTCATTATTTGTATATAAGAAAGCCACCAACTTTTGGGTGTTGATTTTGTATCCTGCCACTCTACTATATGTGTCTATTGTTACTAGGAGTTTTTGGTATAGAGTTTAGGGTTCTCTAGGTAAAATATTATGTCATCTGTGAATAATGATAGCTTGACTTCTTCCTTGCCTATCTGGATGCCCTTGATGTCCTTTTCTTCTCTGATTGCTATGGCAAGTACTTCCAGTACTAAATTGAATAAAAGAGGTGAGAGTAGGAAACCTTATCTTGTTCCTGATCTCAGGGGGAAGGCTTTCAATTTTTCCCCCATCAAGAATCATGTTCGCTGTGGGCTTTTGGTAGATGGCTAAAAAATATCTTGAGGAAAGTTCCTTCAATTCCCATTTTCTGGAGGCTTTTTATCATGAACGGGTGCTGGATCTTAAGACTCATTATTTTTTAAAAGTTCCCATTAATGACACTTTTTTGTACATTGTATTACAGTCGCTTATTTTGTAACATAATTTAAATATCAATTCCACAATTTTGCTTTTAGAAATAATGCTACAGCAGATTTTTTTGTGGTGGTTGAGAATGTACAAAATCTAATATGTGCAGAATCCCTCCTTTCCTTTCCTGTTTCAACTTTAATAAATTCTATAAATAAATTTCATTGTGACCCACTTTGAACCATGAGGTTAAGCATCACTTTTTGTTATATTGTCCTATTGAGAATTTTCCATATAGAGTCATGATGTGTTTAAACAATAAGGAGGACTCAAGTTTGAGAAAATGATTTCCCTTGTTAAAATAACTCTTTACTTCTCTGGATCCCCCATAAAATACGAAGTCTGAACTAAAAACTTTTGTTACTGAATTTTCAGTAGAGACACATAAGTAGCAGACGTCATTACATGCTTACTAACCTACCATGACTTCTAGTCGAATACCTATAGATAATTTACGATGATTTAAATTGATTTCCTACATATTTGAATCATTTTATTTAAGTTGCATGTTTCTATTGAAGTATTATGTTTCTTTCTAAACCAAAGCCAGCCATCAGGATAAAACACTTAAATTGTTACTGAGTAAGTACTTTTGGAATGTTTACTGCATCGAATGTCTTCTCAGGCTTAGCAGGCAAAAGATCTATTGTACTCTCTCCTCCCCGGTCCTCCATAATAAAGGTCTCCATAGTACCTATGTACTTACTTAACACACTGCAATTTAGATGTATCTCCCATTGCACAAGAAGAATTATTTGTTTAAGTTTAACTGCTAAAAATATAAGGTAGAAACCTTGGAGAATTTTCCATATTGATTCATGAATCTGAAAATATTCTGTAATGATATATTTAAACAATAAGGAGGGCTCAAGTTTGAGAAAAATAATTTCCCTTGAAATATTTAAGTGTTTCTTTGGCACTTTCAGATTATGTTCTTGCTTTTTATTGTGCTCTGTATCTCTTAGTGCTGGTGTTTATTATTGTATGTGAACATGTGTGTTAACACTGGAGACTTAAAACTTGAATGTTATATGAAGACATGGTAGTTCCAGATCCTGTGAATGTGGGGAATAGTGTATATTTTCAGTCTTTCTTTTAACTATTTTTGTCTTAACTTTTATTAAATCATGTGAATTACAAATGTATTCATGATTGAGTTTCAGACATATAATATTTCAACACCTATTCCTTCACCAACGTATCTACTTCCCTCCGCCAATGTATCTACTCTCCTCCGCCAAGGGCTAAGGTTCTTATTTTCTCGACTGACTCCCACCCTGCCTCTCTGGCAGGCCTTTGTTGTTTTTCCTTTGTAAACTCTATTATAATTAATGTTTCTACTTAGAGAGGTTGGCGTCAGCACAAACCAAGGAGGAGGCTAGAGCTCACTAGCTATAAATTAGGTAGTTGAATTTCCAGCCTACCTAGTCAGTAATATACAAACAGATCTATAAAATGAAGATGCTCTTCATCTCTTGATCGCATACAGTGAACCTCAAAGCTTGATAAGCATGGCTAGCTACATGGATATCTGAGCCAGTATACACCTTAAAACTTCATCTCTGCTAAAATGCAGTGTTTGAGAAAATTTGCATTGCTTGGTTTTTATTGCTTTGTTGACTGTATCAACATAATTTTTAACTTAAAAGAACAACTATTGTTAAAGAAAGTATAAAGGGCTCATCAGAGCAACTCATCTACTGTCAAGTGAAGGGCAGTTTCAAAGTTAACTATAAACAACAGCATTAAAAATCTTTTAAAAACACTTTATATTACAGATCAGTGCCATATGAAATCTGTGAAATATTTCATCCAGCCACTGAATTATCATTATATCTGAAACGTTTCCAAGATTGCAATTGGCATGACTTTCTCTTTTTATCTCAAAGCTGAAGAAGAACTTTGTCCCTTTTCATCAATTTCTCATTGGTAAATTGCAGGGTTGCTAATACAGTGGGGTGAGGGGTAAAGAAGAGTGATATCAAATCACTCTCATTATTTGGTATTTGAGGAGAAACTATCTGAGTAACCTTTCCTATAGTTTAATTAAAATACCTTTTTTCCCTTTCACTTCACTTGTATCACTTGTCTTCCCGTTGTTCATCAATTTGCTGGAGCGGGCACCAGTAACATCTCCATATGTCCTGTCACATGTTAGTGTAGCCCAAGGGCATCTACTCATTCTAGGAACATGAAAAGCCTCAAACCATTCCTTTTGGTCATGAGAACGATGTCTATAATTGTTACTGGTTTTTATTCTAAGATACTTGAATTAACTCTAAGTATGATTTGGAGGAATGAAAGATAGGGGAAGCTCATGGACTGCACTTTATTCATTTCCTTTTCCCATAGTGTGATCATGCCTAAGATTCCACCAGTTATATAGGTGATGCATGACTCTGAAACATTACATCTTAAGTAATTATAAATCACTGTCTAATGCCAACAAAATTTTGTGTCAATGTTTTAAGTACTAAATATTATATGAAAATATATTGGCGGCAGAGTTTAATTGACAATGTATATATTTGTTTTTGTTCTGACATCATACTCGCCTGTGCTCAGGGCTTATTCCTTGCCCTGTGCTCAGGAATCAGTGAAGATCAGGGACCAAATGGAGAGAGAGAGATATTGAATCTTAGTTGCTGTGTGCAAGACACGTGCCGTGCCCACTGTAGTATCTTTCCAGTCCCAGTTTTGTACATGTATATTGATTCTGCAAATAGTATTATTAAATAAATTTATGTTATCAAAGAAAATTATAGGAAATTATACAGAAGATAATAAATATGCACATTTTCATTTAAAAGTGTTGATCAAAAGATTTCTAAAAGCATTTTGAGAATAAAAGACCATTCAAGAATACTTGCATTTGAAAATTGAAAATTATCTTATTGTATCATATTTTAGAAATATTTTCATTTGTGAACATGCATTTTTTCAGTCATTGTAACCAAAATAACTATTTAAGGTATTGTTTTTCTTTTTCATTCCAGTCAGTTTTAAATATGTAGTGAAAAGTAATGAAAGGTACATTGTATAAAATCACTTGATAAATTGACATCCCATTATTCATCGATTTGTTCTAGCAGGCACCAGTAACATTTCCATTTTACCTATCACGTGCCAGTGTAGCCCAATGGCATCTGGTTGCTTCAGGAATATGAAAAGCCTCAACCATTCATCAGGGTCTTGATGAAGAAGTCTGGCCATCTTGTAAGTGGGCGGCCACGTGATCTTTTTTTTTTTTTTTAAATTTATTTATTTATTTATTATTATTTATTTATTTTTACAATTAAAAAGTATGTTGGGTTTGGTCATACAGTGTTTCAGCTGTCCTCACAGTCCATTAGCGCTTATTCACAAGCGAATCGGAAGCACAGAGTGCCTGAAATCGGACGTTTGACATCCCATGGGATCCAGTCTGTCCCAGCTCTCTAGTCCAGCGGTCGTCTCCAAATCTGCATTACATGTCCAGCCCATCTGATTTTCTTTTTTTTTTTTTTTTTTTTGGTTTTTTGGGTCACACCCTGCATGCTCAGGGGTTAATCCTGGCTCTGCACTCAGGAATTACTCCTGGTGGTGCTGGGGGCAACATATGGGATGCAGGGGATCGAACCCGGCCAGTACAGTCCAGCCACATGCAAGGCAAATGCCCTACCCGTTGGTCTATTGCTCTAGCCCGAGCCAATCTGATTTTCGATGCCTTGGCAAACAGACAGCGTCCCTGACTCTGGAAAAATGACGGCGATAAGAGCTCTGGATTCCTGCTTTCACTTGAGTGAGGAGTGATATTCCAAGCATAGCTCTTTCTTTTTTTTATCTTTTTAATTAAATATTTTATTATACCACCATGAGATATACAATTACAACGTTGTTCATGTTTAAAGGTTTCAGTCACACAGTGTTCCAGCACCCCGCCCTCCACCAGTGCCCATTTCCCACCAACAATGTCCCCAATTCCCTCCCCTCCCATACCCTACCTAAATGGCAGGTTCTTTATCTCTTTTCTCTCTCGCTCTTTTCCTTCTCTTACACATTCTGGGTTGCACTACAAACACTTAGAGGCCATCATGTGCATTTTTTGCCTGTATTTAATCCTCAGTTCTAGGTTGGTATTAGCCCATTTAACATTTATTCACACAAGCACACAAGTTCCCTTCTCAACATTTAGTAATTTCCACTTTAGGTAAGAACTCCAAATTCACGTTTTGCCTGACATTGAATTTTGGTGTCATAATATGTGTATATATATGTATATATGTATATATGTATATATATGCATATATATGTATGTCATGCAAATAAATGCAGTCATTCTATATCTCTCCCTTTCCTTCATAGGCAAATTTCATAACTTTATTTTTTCTAACAGCTGCATAGTATTCCATTGAGTAGATGTACCACAGTTTCTTTATCCAGTCTTCGCTTCTCGGGCATCCTGGTTGTTTCCAGGTTCTGGCTATTGTGAATAGTGGTGCTATGAAAATAAAGTGTGGATTGTGTTTCCTCTGTGTGTTTTTTGCTTCCCAGTATATCCCCAGGAGTGGTATAGCTGGGTCAAAAGGGAGCTCAATTTATAGTCTTTGGAGGAATGAACTAAAGAGCTTCTGCACCTCGAAAGAAACAGTTACCAAGATAGAAAGACAGTCCACAGAATGGGAAAAAATATTCACCCAATACCCATCTGATAAGGGGTTTTATTCAGGATATATCAGGCAATGGTACAGCTATATAAGAAGAAAACAGCCAACCCCATTAAAAAATTGGGAGAAGAGATGAACAGAAATTTTGACAAGGAAGAAATTTGAATGGCTAAAAGGCATACGAAAAATGCTCATCATGACTAATCATCAGAGAGATGCAAATCAAAACAACAATGAGATATGACCTCACACCACAGAGACTGGCCCATATCCAAAAGGATAAAAGCAACAAGTGCTGGCGTGGATGCGGGAAAAGAGGACACTTATACATTGTTGGTGGGAATGTTGACTTGTACAACATTCTGTTCATCTCTTCTCCCCATTTTTAATGGGGTTGGCTGTTTTCTTCTTATATAGCCTTATATATCGTGGATATTAACCCTTTATCAGATGGGTATTAGGTGAATATTCTTTCCCATTCTGTGGACTGTCTTTCTATCTTCTTCACTCTTTCTTTTGAGGTGCAGAAGCTCTTTAGTTTCATGTAGTCCCATATGTTTATCTTTTCTTTTAGTTGTTTTTTTGATGGTGTTTCACCTTTGAACATGTCTTTAGCTTCAATGTCGTGAAGGGTTTTTCCTATATTTTCTTCAACATACTTTAGGGATTCCGTTCTGATATTGAGAACTTTAATCCATTTTGGTATGATTTTTGTGCAAGTGTTAGACACAGGTCCAAATTCATTTTTTACAATAGCAGTCCAGTTTTCCCATCACCACTTATTGAAGAGGGCTTTCCTCACTCCAGTTTGGACATTTTGCATCTTTATCAAATATTAACTGATCATGTCTTTGAGGGTGGGTGTTAGGATACTCAACTCTATTCCATAGGTCCACAGGTCTATTTTTATTACAATACAACGCTGTTTTAATTATTACTGCCTGTAGTACAGTTTGAAGTTGGGAAAGGTGATGCCTCCCATCTTTTTCCCAAGGATTGCTTTAGCTATCCGTGGGGGTTTTTATTCCATAAAATTTCAGGAGTGTTTGGTAAATTTCTTTTAAAGAATGTCATGGGTATCCTTATAGGGACCACATTGAATCTGTACAAAGCTCTAGGGAGTATTACCATCCCTTTTTTTTTTTACAATTAAAAAGTTCATATTTGGGTTTTGGTTATACAGTGTTCCAGCACCCGTCCCTCCACCAGTGCCCATCTCCCACCACCCATTTCCCCGGTTCCCTCCCCCTTCCCCAGCCCACCTCCATGGCAGGTTCTTTATTTCTTTCCCTTTCTCTCTCTTTCTCTTTTCCTTCCCTTCCAGACTATGGATTACAGAACATACATTAAAAGGTTGTCATGTGTATCCTTTTGCCTCTATTTAATGCTCAGTTCTAGGTTGGCATTAGTACCCTCTACAATTATTAGCACACTGTTCCATTTTCTGTCTTACCTAACCTCTGACTCCCACACGTTTGTGATAATTTCCACCTTTGACAAGACCTCCTGATATATGTTTCACTTGACCTTGGATCACGATCACGATCTTCCCGTTGATCATCTATTTGCTAGAGCGGGCACCAGTAATATCTCCATATGTCCTGTCTCATGCCAGTAGAGCCAGTGGCATCGGCTTGCTACCGATGTTGACCTTGGATATTGGTATCATAATATGTACACATATATTTATGCCATGCAAATAAATGCAGTCATTCTGTATTTGTCTCTCACCTTCTGGCTAATTTCGCTCAACATAATCTTCTCCATGTCCATCCATTTATAGGCAAATTTTATAAATTCATTTTTCCTAAAAGCTGCATAGTATTCCATTGTGTAGATGTACCAAAGCTTTTTTATCCAGTCATCGATTTTCGGGCACTCTGGTTGCTTCCAGATTCTGGCTATTGTGAATAATGCTGCTATGAACATAAAAGTAGGGATGGTGTTTCCGCTGCGTATTTTTGGTTTCCCAGTGTAGATTCCCAGGAGTGGTATGGCTGGGTCAAATGGGAGTTCAATTTCTAGTCTTTGGAGGAAAGTCCATATTGTTTTCCAGAAAGGCTGTACCAGGGGGCATTCCCACCAACAATGGATGAGTGTCCCCTTTTCCCCACATCCACACCAGCACTTGTTGTTCTTGCTCTTTTGAATATGTGCCAGTCTCTGTGGTGTAAAGTGGTATCTCATTGTTGTTTTGATTTGCATCTCTCTGATGATTAGTGATAATGAGCATTTTTTCATATGTTTTTTGGCCATTCAAATTTCTTCCTTGCTGAAGTTTCTGTTCATTTCTTCTCCCCATTTTTTGATGGGGTTGTTTGTTTTCTTCTTGTAAAGTTCTACCAGTGCCTGATATGTCCTGGATATTAACCCCTTATCAGATGGGTATTAGTGAATATTCTTTCCCATTCTGTGGACTGCTTTTGTATCTTAGTCACTGTTTCTTTTTAGGTGCAGAAGCTTTTTTAGTTTCATGTAGTCCCATATGTTTATCTTTTCTTCTAGTTGCTTTGTTAGTGATGTTTCACCTTTGAAGATGCCTTTAGCTTCAATGTCGTGGAGGGTTTTTCCTATATTTTCTTCAATGTACTTTATGGATTCAAGTCTGATATTGACAATGTTAATTCTTCCCATCCATGATCAGGGAATATGTTTCCATTTCCTCGTGTCCTCTTTCATTTCTTGAAGCAGTGTCTTGTAGTTCTCTTTGTAGAGGTCCTTTACACACTTGGTTACTGATTCCTAGGTATTTGATTTTCTGTGGCACAATTATGAATGGAATCAATTTCTTAATATCCCTTTCTTCTCTTTTGTTATTTGTATATGGAAAGCCACTGACTTTCGGGTATTGATTTTGTACCCTGCCACTATACTATACATACCTATTGTTTCTAAGAGTTTTTGGGTCCTAGTTTAGGGTTCTCTAAGTATAATATCATGTCATCTGCAAATTATGATAGCTTTATTTCTTCCATGCCTACCCGGCAATGCTCAGGGGTTATTCCTTGCTCTGCACTCAGGAATTACTCCCGGCGGTGCTTGGGGGACCATATGGGATGCTGGGGATCGAATCTGGGCTGGCACAGGTAAGCCAGGTAAGCCACGTGCAAGGCAAACGCCCTACCCCGCTGAATTACCGCTCCGGCCCCAGCAACAGAAATTATTTACATTAGAAAATGTGGCACATACTAGGGAAAGTGATGGATTATTTTATGACAGTATTGAAGTATTGAAGAAGAAGCAAAGGCAACCAAATTCCTTCCAATATATGGTTCAATCTGCACATGAGAAACACCTACCTAAATGTTATTAGCAATGATGGTGCAGATTAAAATACAGTATTTAATGCATGATTGAAAAGACTTAAAACTCTAAAGGACAATTTTTAAACAGAGAAATTGGCAAATTTGATTTATTTAAATTGAGAATTTTAATTTAAACTAATTTAAGAAATTCAAATATTCATAGTAAAATCAAGAATTTACTGTGAGAAAGATAAGAAAGATGGCATATTAAAATATTTGTGATTTTATACTGCCATAGCATTAAGGAAATCCAGAACATCAACCTTTGAATCACATAAATTCCACTTTAAAAATTAGTCTCAAGATAAAAATAGATAATTTATGACTACACAAAGGCTAAAATTATAAAATTAAACTCAGCAGCGAATGTAATTTAATTTGGATTGAACTACTATTGTATATCCTGGAGGCCTGCAAAATTTAGTAAAGTGGATAATGCAAATGTTTATGGGCAACACATATTAGAAGCCACTTTTACTTTGGGCTAGCATGTGAAGGAGGCAGAAAATTCCCATATGTTGGTATCTATTTTAAACAGATTTTCACAAAGTTCCAAAAGGAATTATTTACAACATTCAATATAGCATCATTGTCATACCATGAAATTTTACACAAACCAGGAGAATATATAAATAAATTATGATGGTGATGAAGTCATCAGATGGAATGAAACACAATTGTATAGAGCATTTGCATATATAATATGGGAGATGTTTACAAAGAGACCGGAATAGAAATACAAATCAGTTGTGAGAGAAAAAGAGGAGGAAATAGAAGAATATGCTATAACATGCCACAAATGGACTTACCTACATCTAAAATCACCATCCATTCACACTTGGGCCTGGGGAAGTACTTCAATGACAGATGCACATTTTAGGTTGGAGGCCATGTTTTATCTTCAAGTGCATAGTGCGCAAATAACCACACAATAATATTTTGTGGAAACTGAAAAAATGAATAAATTATATGGTCTTACACAGATCAGGAGGCAGTAGATTTCCTGTGATTTAAAAAGAATAGTTGTGTATATAGATACAGATATTGATAAATATATAGTTAATAGATTAAAAACTTAGCTGAGATAAAGATAAACAAAAATAGGTATGACACCAGTAAAATAAGAAGGGCACCCACCAGTCTTCAGTTCTTTATCTTTATCAGAGAAAGTATTTAAGATAAGATATTCATAATATTAGAGCAATCTATGAAAGAAATCAGACACTTCTCAGACATGGGTTGGTGTATTCTCAGAGGCAAAGCACAAATTGGCTTTGGAGCAATTTTTTTGAGATATTAAGATTTTTTTTGAGATATTGTGATTTACAAATACCAATAATAATACTTTTATAAATGCAACTTTCCCGTACCATCACACCCACCAACAGAATGTCTTTTTCCTTCCTTCCACAAATGTCCTCACGTTCTGTCCCACCCATGCCTTTCCCCCCCACGAATTAAGCTCACTTCTGTGGATCAACTCCAGTTCTGTTGTCATTGGTTCCTTGTTGCTCCCTTGCAATATTCCTCATTTCCCACATATGAAAGATTGACTTCATTCATCATGGTATCTCTGATTCCATAAAACATGCAGCAAATTGCTTGGTTCCATCTTTGCTTGAGCTGAAAATATTCTATTATGAATATGTACCATAGTTTCTTTGTTCAGTCATCTGTTCTTGGGTACTCGGGTTGTTCTAGATTTTATTATAAATAGAGCTGCAATGGATATAAGGGTATCTTTTTATAATAGTGGATTTAGGCCCTTGGGACAGATGCCATAACTGAAATTTCTGGATCATAAGAACACTCAATTCATAGTTGTTTGAAATGTGTCCTTACCCTTATTCAATGATGTTAAACCAGTCGATGTTCCATTAGCAGTTGGATGAGGGTCCCTCTCTCTTACACATTAGCTCTGCTGGAAAGGTATGGTTATAAAAGAGAATATCAACAATTATCTACAACCTAAAAGCACCCCCCACTCTTTGATGCTAAATGAATATTTACATCAGTGATAGCAAACTATATATATATATAGTATATATATGCAAACATTGATAAGCAAGCAAGAATATTTTAATATTCTTAAGAATATATCTTAAGAATTTCTTGTCATAAAATCATTCAGAAAGAACCATTACATGAATAAAATGGTGTCATATTTGTAATATAGGATTTATGAATCTTATATTTAGCATTAGATGTCTTTCATATTTCCTATCAGTGACACCATTAAATTTCCTTAAGTCATAAAAGGAAGAAAAATATCAATTGGACTAACTTCAAGAACACTTCATAGCTTAAACATCACTCATAAGGAGTCTCTTCATATTCTCTAATTCCTGGTTAGGAAAGATGAACTAACAAGGAATAATTGGTAATCTGAATTCTCTCAGTACTTCCATAGCAAGTTAAATAATAATGGAATTTCACAAATAAGTGAATTTCTTTTCTTTCTCTGTTTCTGTGTAACAAGTTATTTTCCTCAAATATGAACTCAGAGCATCCCCATTTCCTTAAATTTTAGGTATTAAAGTGCATCTGTGTGTTCTATTTTATTTCTTTGAAAAGATCAACTATTGAAAACCTACCTTTGCTTTCTTCCCTGAAACCAAATTTGGTATTTAATTTTCTTTGTCTGTTTCCCCCCAATATCACTTATGTGCACTTGTTAAACTTTTTTGACAATTTCCTTCTCCTACTAGACCTTACAGTATTGGAATCCTCAGAAAATTGTGCTTGCTCTTACATTTAGTGATTAATACACTAAACAATTCTGTCTAAAGTTTCAAGAACAGACATTGCCATAAAAACATCTAGGAACTGCCACTGAATGGATTGTACAGCAGGTAAGGTGTTGGCCTTGCAGGCTGCTGGAGTGATAGAACAGCAGGTAGGGAAGGGGGTCTGGACTTGCAGGTATTAGAATTGGATACATGGTACCTCATATGGTCCCCTAAGTAGCCCTATCAGGAGTGATTTCTGAGGGTAGAATGAGGAAAAAGCCCTGGGCACAAGTGTGAATCAAAAGCAAACAAATAAAATAAACAACAACAACGTGCGCACCTGGAAACATAACAGTTTGTTGAAAACCGCAAGTTGTGTGTGGGCCAGGGTGAAGGAACAAACCTTTTACTCTAAGTTTTGGGACAGGGGCCAGAACAGCTTGCAGACTTCTTGCCTGCATGCTCTCCACTGCAGGGTTGATACCTGGTACCTGATATGGTCCCGTGAGTACTGCCAGAAGTACTGATTCCTGAGTGCAGAGCCAAGAGTAAACCCTGAGCATAGCTGAGTGTGTCCCAAAACAAACAATAATAATTCTGGAGACAACTATGAGAAACTCAGATATGTACTGTTATTCCTGCCTGCCTCATGGCAACAAGGAAGTTTATTGCATTTTGTGGAATCTTGGGGCCAGAGAATTAGTACAGCAGAGAGTGCACTTGCTTTGTACACAACCAATCTGGGTTCAATCTCTGTCATTCGTGTGGTGTTTTATCTGTCCCCCAAACCACCAGGATTCGTTCCTGAGCTGAGGGCCAGGAGTAAACCCGAGTATGCACATTGCTGCCCTGAACAAATGATAAGAAGCAAGAACAACAAAGTGGTCTGTCTTAGAGAGAGATAACGTTTTGATGTTATTTATTCTAACCCATACCCAGCATTACTCAGGTGTTTCTCCTGACGTGTGCTCTTGATGGTAGTTGTGGGTAGGTGGGGGCACATGCAGCACTGGGGGGGCAACCAAGATTGTCCATATAAGTAACCTGAACCTCTGTACTATCTTCCAACCCCAAGATGAAGTTTTGCAATAAGATATTTCTGGAGGCCAGAGTGATAGCACAGCGGGTAGGGAGTTTGTCTCGCATGCAGCTGACCTAGGTTCAATCCCCAGCATCTCATATGGTCCCCCGAGCACCGCCAGGAGTAATTCCTGAGCAAACAGCCAGAAGTAACCCCGGATCATTGCCAGGTATGACCAAAAAAGCAAAAATAAATAAAAATAAATAAATAAATTTTATATATATATATATATATATATAAGAACATATCACTTGATCACTTGACATCCCATTATTCATCGATTTGCTCAAGCTGGTGCCAGTAATATTTCCATTTGACTCTATCACGTGCCACTGTAGGCTAATGGCATCTGGTTGCTTCAGGAATACAAAGAGCCTCAAAACTTTCATTCAGGGTCTTGAAGAAGAAGTCTGACCATCTTGTAGGTGGGCGGCCACGTGATCTTTTGACATCCCTTGGGATCCAGTCAGTCACAGCTCTATAGTCCAGCGTTTGTCTCCAAATCGCATTACATGTCCAGCCCATCTGATTTTCGATGCCTTGGCAAACGAGACAGCATTCCTGACTCTGGAATAGCGAGGGAGGTTGGAATTCTGGGTTCCTTCTTTCACTTGAGTGAGGCGAGATATTCCAATCATAGCTCTTTCGATTCCTCTCTGGGAGACCCGAATAGCATTCTCATCCTGCTTATGTAGGGCCCAGGTCTCTGAGGCATATGTTAATGCAGGGAGACAGGTGGAGTTGACGAGATGTGCCTGAAGCCAGAGGTTCTTTGTCTTTTTAGCTATTTCTTCAATGCTATTGAAGGCATTCCATGCCACTCTCTTCCTCCTGTGTAGCTCAGGTTTTAGGTCATTCATCATGTTGTCTTCTGACCTAGGTACACATAACTGCTGTATTCAGTGATGTTTGTTCCATTGAGAGTGAATGGGGCCTCTGGAACTAGTTCATTTTTCATGAACATAGTTTTGCTGAGATTTAGCTATAGACCTACCTTTCCACATTCTCTTCAAAGTCAGCCAGCATTTGTGCCGCTTGGCTAATATTTGGTGTTATTAGAACGATGTCATCAGCAAAGCGGAGGTGGCTTAGTTGCTGACCATCTATCTTCACTCCCATTCCTTCCCATTCTAATTTTTTGCATGATGTTCGCAAGGGTGGCGCTGAAGAGTTTTAGTGAAATGGTATCACCCTGCTGAACCCCCTTTTGACATTAATGATCACTTCTTTGTAGAATGGTGAGATCCTGGTGGTGAATCCCTAATACAGCTCATGAAGGATCTTGATGTATTATGTTTGAACGCCCTGTTTGGCTAGGGCTTCGATGACCGCTTCAGTCTCCACAGATCAAAGGCTTTCTTTAAATCAATGAACGTGAGACAGAGTGGCATCCTGAACTCCCTACAAACTTCAATGAACTTGGTTACTGTGTGGATATGGTCCATTGTGCTGAATCCTTTTCGGGAAGCCAGCTTGCTCGCATGGTTGTCCCTTATCTAGTGTTTTGCCAATCCTGTTCAGGATGACTCGAGTGAAGAGCTTGTAGATGACAGACAACATGCAGATGGGGCAATAGTTGCCAATGTCTTGGATGTCTCCCTTCTTGAACGTAGAACTGTATATGTATATAAAAAGATATTTCTGAATTTAACTACTGACCCACTCTCCATCAGCTGGGAAGACATGTGGTCTAAGGCTAAGCTTTTAATCCTTTAAGTCCAAGTTTGCTCCTGTTGAAAGGGGAGAGAAACAGTTAAAATAAGATAGCCTTTAGGATAAACAGAGTAGTGTTTATGAATCACCAGAGTCATGGTTGTTTGGAAGGGTTTTTTTTTAACCTTTATTCCATCAATACTGACTTGTTCCTGTACCACACTCACTGTGGAATAAGAGTTAGTGTTATAAACCCTAAAATATAGTTTTTTTTTCCATTGCAATGTTTATTTTGATGACTGTTAGTCATAAAAGAAAGGGAATTGTAATGCACAAAAGTACAGGTTCCCAAACCATTTGGTTTACTATGAAATGAATATTATTTCTTTTCATCTGCTTACAATGTATTTTCAGGAATTTGCAAACACCTGATTAGTCTCTATAATTAATTCTGACAATCAAGCTATATTAAAATTAGTATTGCTGGATCACTTGATCACTTGACTTTCCGTAGATCATCGATTTACTTGAGCGGGCACCAGTAACATCTCAATATGTCCTGTCACATGCGAGATAGCCCAAGGATATCTGTCTGCCCCGCTCCAGGAACATAAAGAGCCTCAAACCATTCCATCAAGTCATGGGAATGAGGTTTATAATTGTCACTGGTATTTGGCATGTCAAATACAACACGGGTAGCTTGCCAGGCTCCACCATGCACATAATAATATACTATATATATATATATATATATAAGAGAGTATAATTTTGTCATAAAGAAACACAGATCAATGGGACAAAACAGAGTGCAGAAATAAGCCCACACATATGAGCAATCATTTACAGCAAAGGAGATGAGAAAAATGCAATGGAAAAAAAGGCACAATATTCAATAATACAGAACAGATGTATTATTACAAATGTATAATACAGATGTATAATACAGAACAGCAGTAACAGTACTACTGGAAATGTGCTTAATTTTACTTTGTTTATTCTTGATAATGTAGCTTCTGGCAAGTTTCCTTATAGGTGTGGTAATAAGAATAAGACTGTACAAGTCAAAATCCCCATTCTCAACTCAAGGAAATGCTCAACTTTACTGCTATTCAAGAGAAATATCTTAAAGATGAAATGTACTAAAATTCTGCATAAGATTCAATGTACATTTTTAATAAAATTTACTCAAGCAGCAATGACAAGAAGTTGATTTCCATAATGATGAAACCAAGGAATAATATATGTTTACCAAGGCTTAGGGAATGATCATTTTCACAATGTTATTTTTTCTAATCAGTGAACATGGAATATTATTTCAATTCTTTGTGTCCTCTTTTTTGTATGTTTCTTTAATAGTGAAATAGTTTTCAATTTAAGTCATATCCTTTGTTAAGATGATTTCGAGGTAATTGATTTTTATAAAAATAAAATTGTTTTTTCCTTGTTTCGTTTTTCTGGGTTACACCCTGCAGTGCTCAGGGGTTACCTGAGTGTGCTTTCATGTTCCTGGCATGCTTGGGAAACCATATCGGATGCTGATGGTCATACTCAAGTTGACTGTGTACAAGCAAGCATCCTGACCACTGTACTATTTTTTTCCAGCCCTTGTAATTGATGACTTTAGACACTATATTAAATGGGACTGTATTCTCTCCCTCTCTTTCTCTGTCTCTGTCTCTGTCTCTGTCTCTCCCTCTCTCTCTGCTTCTTTAGGATCTTCCAAGCACAAAATAATAGCATCTGTTACTAATAATAGTTTAAATTCTTCTTTTACAGTGTGGTTCTCTTTATTTCCCTTGCCTAATTACTCTGATGAGAACTTTCAAGATACTTACTTTCAAGATATTACTTTCAAGTAATAGTGGTGACAGTGAACTTATCTTGAATTTGATGTCAGAGGAAGAGTTTTCATTATTGGGTATTATGTGTCTATGGGTATAATGTACATGATGATTACTCTCTTGCTGTATGATCCTTATATTCCGGTTTTGATGAATTTTTACCCATGCATATATATTGATTCTTGTCAACATACTTTACCATTAATTGAGATATAATTTGATTTTATCTTAATTTTTAATAATATGGCAAATTTATTTGCAAATACTGATCTATTCTTGTACCCCTAAAATGAATTTTACTTGATCATAATGCATGATTTTTATATGTTATTGATTTATGTTAGCTAAAATTTTGTGGAATCTTTGTTTTAGTTTTTACTAGGGACACTAACTATAATTTTCCTTTCTTTTTAAAATAATTTCTGTGTCTTTTATAAGGATAGTTCTCTACATAAAATTTTAAATAATGATTACTGCTTATTTGTGTTCTTTGGAAGAGCCGGAGAAGTATATGTAATAAATCTTCTTTGAAGGTTTGGCACAACTCTGTAGCAAATTTATTTGGATGTTTTGTGTTTTTGTCCTTAGAACATTTTAATTGCAGTTTTTACTGTCTTATTTTTTACTTCTTTATGCTTTATACTTTCTCTTGATTTAAGCTTAGGAGATCTTATGATTCTAAGAAGTCATCCTTTTCATCTAAGTTCTCCAGTTTAGTGGCATAGAATTGCTCATCAAAAATTCTTATGGTCTCTCATTCTTCTAAATTGTTAAGTAAACTCTCCCATTTCATATTCAGTCCAATATTACTCTTTCCTGTGAAATTAATAAGAGTTTGCCGATTCCCTTTTGAATTTGTTGTATTTTCATAAAACAGTTTTAATTGCATCACGGGGAGATAAGCAGTTGAAAAGCTGTTCATGATTGGGTTTCAGTCATACAGTGTTCCCAGTACCCATACCTTGCCTGTGTGCATTTCCCGCCACCACTGTCCCCAGTTCCCTTCCCTGAGTGTGCAGCCTGCCTCTATGGTACACACTTTTCTGCTCTCTCTCTCTCATTCTCGCTCCCTCCCTCTCTCTCTCTCTCTCTTTCTTTCTTCTCTCCCCACCCTCTCTCTCTCTCTCTCTTCTTTCCTTTTTAGGCACGGTGCTTTGCAATACTCTTACTGAAAGGGTATCAAGCATATCACTTTATTTCATTTCATAACTCAGACTTGTCCAGAGTGATAATTTCTAACTATCAAGCCAGTGTCCCTTCTCTGTCCTAAATGAACTTTTCTCCATTCCCTGCCCCTCACACACACTGTGGCAAGCTTCCTACCATGGACCAGTCTTCCTGGCCCTCACTTTTCTGTATTTGGGCATTATAATCTTTATATCCCATAGATGAGTTCAATTATTTTGTTTTTCCCTCTCCCTATGACTCAGTTCACTGTCCATTTATGCATAAGAAAATCTCATTATTTCATTTTTTTGTAATAGTTGCTTAATAGTGCATTGCATAGTTGTACTGTAGTTTCTTTATCCACTCATCAGTTTTCAGGAACTTGGGTTTCCAGATTACAGATTTTGTAAATAGTGCAGTAATAAAACTAGGGCTGCAGGTGGCTTTACTGCATTACATTTGGAATTTTGGGATTTTTTGAGGGTCACACCCATAAATATTCAGGGGTCATTCCTGGATATACACTCAGGAATTACTCCTTGTGGTGCTCAGAGAACTATATGGATACCAAGGACCCAACCCAGATCTGCCATTTGCAGGCAAATGCCCTACAGCTATACTACCTCTCCAGCCCTTCTGCTGCATTTTTTGAGCCTCGAGGGCATATTACCAGGAGTGGAATTGCTGCTCTTATAGAAACTAAATCTCTGTTTTTTTTTTTTATTGAAGAATGTTCATACTGTTTTCCAGAGGCTGAACCACTTGGCATTCACACCAGCAGTGAGTGAGAGTTCCTTTCTCTCCACATTCATGCCTGGCACTAACCGTTCTTTTGAATGTGTGCCAGTCTCTGTGACATAAGATCATATCTCATTGTTGTTTTGATTTGCACCTCCCTGATATTTAGTAATATTGACCAATTTTCATGTGCCGTTTGGCAATTTGTTACTACCATGAATTAAAAAAAAATCTTTTCTGGCTTCTTTACTCCTTGTAGGCTTTTATTTATATAACACTGTATCACTGTCTTCCCATTGTTCATCGATATGCTCGAGCGGGCACCAGTAGCATCTCCATATGTCCTGTCACAAGCAAGTGTAGCCCAAGGGCATCTGCTTGCTCCAGGGACAAGAAGAGCCTCAAACCATTCCCTTCAGGTCATGGGATAAAGGTCCATAATTGTTACTGGTTTTTGACATATCAAATAAAACATGGGTAGCTTGCCAGGCTCTGCCGTGTAGGTGGTATCCCTTTTTTTTTCTTCAATCCAGTCCAACCAGAGACTCTCAGACTCTCAGACATGGGGCAGAGCTGCTACTTGCTCTCCCTGTGCCCATATCTATATAAAGATATATATGTATGTATATATATATATATATAGAGAGAGAGAGAGAGAGAGGAGAGACAATGAAAGGAGTGTCCTCTATCATCCCATCAAAGTCCAGAGAGGAGCGTCCTCTGCTATCCCATCAGAATTCAGAGAGGAGCGCCCTCCACCATCCCATCAGAGTCCACAGAGGAGAGTCCTCTATCATCCCATCAGAGTCCATAGAGGAGCATCCTCCACCATCCCATCAGAGTCCACAGTGGGTGAAGGAGGTTGCAGAATTACAGCAAACCCTGGCACTGGATCAGGCTGTGGACTGTAACTCTAATTTATTCCTAACTCCTTCCACTTATTTGGGAACTATTGCTATTTTTCTAGTTTCTCAAGTTGTAGTATAAGGTTGTTTATTTGAGCTTTTTCTATTTTCTGATATAAGCCTATATTATGCTGAATGTTTGCTTCTATGATTTTTTAACTTCTGATAGTTTCTTAGTTCTTATTCATTTTGAGTAATATTTTTGTCTTTTTTACCTTCATTGATTTCCTCTTTGAGCTAATACTTCTTAACATTATGTTGTTTAGTTCTCAAAAGTTGGAGGTTTTACCAGTTCTCTTTTTATGTTTAATGTATACCCACATGGCATTGTGGGATACTCAATGCATAAACATGTAGTCTCTTCTGGAGTAGATTTTTTGTGCACCAGAGAAGAACTGGTAGTTGTCTATTAATTTCTGTTCTTCAACTTCCTCATTCAGGGCTCTTACTTACTTACTAGTGTTTTGCCATGTTTGTTCTGTACAGTGATGAGGTTGGGTATATCTCGGGCACTATTGTGCAATGATGCTCCGTGAATTAGCAGTTGTTTCTGTACACTTTGCTTCCCGTTCATTAGGTGCATGTATGTTGTTACGGAATGAGTGTCCTTTTCATCTGCCGGTCCCTTACTATTCTGTAATCTCTATTTCTTTCTCATTTTCTCCAGCTAGAATGCTGTTTCGTCTGTAACAAGTACTGCTCTCTGTTTTTTAAACCTACCATTAAGCTGCATGGTTGTTTTCCAACCTTTCACTGTGCAATTGTTTCCCATGACAGTTAAGCCATGCTCCTGAAAGCAGCACAAGATTGGATGTTTTTCCTGATCCATCCTGCCACTCTGTGCCTTCTACTGGATAGTTCAATATACTGACATTTTAAAAAATGCTGACATTAAAGTGATTGCTTCCATTTTTCAATAAGGATTTCTTCATTCTTCTATGCAGCTTTGGCCTTTACTTTCTGTTTTATAAAGAGACCATTCACTTTCCCTTGCAGAAACCCGAATGCCCTTAGCTTTTGTTTGTCTCTGTGTCACTCTCTAAATCTATGTGACAGTCTTGCAAGGTAGAGTGTTCTTGGGAGATTCATTTTTGAATTCATTGTTTTGAATATATAATTTTTTCTCCTCTTGCTGAAAGAGTTTCATATGAGTTCATTCATTGTTTTGAATATATAATTTTTTCTCCTCTTGCTGAAAGAGTTTCATATGAGAAATCAGATGTGAATTTTCCACTATTTACCTGACATGTGAGAGTTTGCTCCTCTCTTTTCAGTGTCTGTCTCCCTCTTTGACTTTTGCCATTTTGATTACAGTGTGTCTTGATGCTATTGCTTGTGTTTTTTTGGCTTAGTGGTCTTGGGTCCCCAGGATGAATGCAACAGTCTCCTTCTTCAAATGCAAAATATCTCTGCTATTATGTATTCTACATGATAGTCTTCCTCATCTTCTCTTTCTTAACTGGGAGATCTCTTAACTGGGGGATCTATTAGCTATCTTAAATTCTCTTTATATGAATTTGTAATTTCTCCTTACTTATACTACTTATAGTAGTATAAGTAGTATACTACTTATACTTACAATGTAGTCATATAGAGTGACTTAATACTTGATATGTGGTTATTGATATATGTTGTGTTTATATGGAAGTCATGTGCATATCAGAAATGGGATTATAAGAATGGTCTCATAATAAAAGGTATTTGATCCTTATCAATCAGAAATGTAAAAGTGTGTTTTTGGAGGCCTCACAGGCAGTGCTCTGGGAGTCTGGGGGCGACTTTCAACAATTTCTTAGTCCTAGCAATGCAATTGTACTTGCTCCCGGAAGTGTCGTAGAGGGTGAACTCCAGCCTTGTGCATGCAGAATGTGTGCTTCAGTTCTTTGTGCTGCCCTCCCAGTCCTGGAAGGTCAAGGAAAACCTAGGGGGTTGGGGATGTCACTCAGTAATAGAATTCTTACCTTGCCATATGGGATGCCATATGGTATGCTACCCACACAACAGAGCCTGGCAAGCTACCCGTGTCGTATTTGATATGCCAGATACTAGTAACAATTGTAGACCTCATTCCCATGACCTGATGGAATGGTTTGAGGCTCTTTATGTTCCTCGAGCAAGCAGGTGCTCTTGGGCTCTACTGCATGAGACAGGTCATATGGAGATGTTACTGGGGCCGCTCGAGAAAATCGATGATGAACGGGAAGACAGTGATACAGTGATACTACTTATATTATTATTATTTTTGTTTTCGAGGCCACATAGAATTGTGCTCCCATCTTATTCCTGAATCTGTCTTGAGGTACACTCTTGATATGCTTGGGGACCATATCAAGGGCTACCACTGCATTGAGACAAGTGCTTTAACCCCTGAACTATATTTCCCAAGATATTTTATCTCTTCTTTATTAGCAATACTTTTTTGCCTTGTCTTCAAGGTTGCTAATTCAATTTTCAGCTTCTTTCTTCTACTGACTCCAGGTACTGTATTCTTTAGCTCCTTCTGTTCTGTTTGAATTATTTCAGATTTTTCATCAATATTTCTTATAGTTTATTTAATATCGCTTTTGCTATTTTTCCATTACTTTGTGGATGAGAAGGGTAGAACTCCAAATTTCAGGTTGCCTAATCAGGCCAGTGCCCATGTAGCAATTTTTCAGTCCAACCAGTCTGGTTGATATCATGGAGAGGAGAAGGTCTCAGACCAGCAAGGACTACAGCTAGTTCCTACCAGCTTAACTAATGGAAATGAAGAGGTTGGAAAATAGACATTTAGCATTGTAATATGACTGCTTAATAGAGGGGCAATAGTCAGGAGGCTGTGAGGAGCAGTGAGGAGCAAAGTGCACAGCTCACTCTCTGAGGCTAAGCTGGTGGTGGGCAGCACTGACAACTGAAGGTAGGAGGTGGAGGTCAGGGAAGAGCAAGCTACTGAGATTTCAGCTCCTGAAACAGGTTTAGGGGTGGTGGGTGGAAGCTGACACTCCTGGGAAGTGGGAGTTGGGAGGCAGGGTGCAGTGACATGCCTGTGACTCACCTGCTAAAGTAAAGGGAATGATGGGTGGGTGCTGAAGTGGGAGGCAGATGACAGAGGTGGGCCAGAGCAAGCAGTGAGGCCTGTAGTTTTGCCTGTCAAAGGAAAAGCTGTTATCTCAGTATTTATCTTTTGATGGGAGTTTACATTCTTCCCATCACCATCATAAAAATCCTGGAATCATAAGATTTCGAGGACCATAGAGATGGTGCAGGTGTTAAGGTACTTACTTTTCTTACATGAGGCAGGCCCCAGTTGGCTCGCCAGCTCCAAATATGTCTCCCAAAGCACCTCCAGGGGTGACCCCTGGGTAAAGAACCAAGAGCAGATCCTGGGCACTGCCAGGTGTGAACCCCAAACCAAATATAAAATAATTATATTATAATATGACAGCAGGTAGGTCATTTGACTTGTATGTTGCCAACCTGGGTTCAGTCTGGATTCTGAATGAATCTTGAGCATCACCAGGAATAATTCCTAAGTACAGAGCCAGGAAATCCCTCAGCATCATTGGATGTGACTCCAGTACACACCAGACACACACACACATATATATATATATATATATATATATATATATATATATATATATATATATATATCACATACACACATAAAATTAATGTGTCTATACCCAGAATGAATATGGGAATAAATACCCAGAAATGCAATAACTAGATAATATAACATTTTATTGACTTTTTGAAGATTTTTGGCACCCTTTACCATAGACATCTTACACACTTTCATTCTTGCAAGTGTGCAAGCAATTTTTATCAACATCCTTCAAAACATCCTGAATATATGCTGTTTCTTTGATTAAAGCCATTCCAGTGTGTCATTTTTCTTATATTACTTTAGTAATAATAATAATAATAATTAATAAAAAAAAAATAAAAAATGAATGTATTTTCAAGATCCTGTTGGCCATCTGTGTATTTTACTTGCTAGAATATCCAGATTATTTCCCCATCTTTTCTGTGATCACTTCTGGATAGTATGAATTTTCCCTTGTTTTGTTTATTTGAATCACTATGAGATAGGCCATAATAAACCTGTTCACGATTGGGTTTCATCATACAGAGTTCCAACACCCATCCCTTTACCAGCGCACATTTCCCAACATCAATGTCCCCAGTTTACCTCCCACACCACCCCCCACAATTTGCCTCTACGCAGGCATTTGTCTTCTCCCTCTCTCTTTCTCTCTTTTTCTTTATCTCACTCTCCTTTTGCACTCTGTGATTTGCAAGATTTAATCCATTAAAGTATGTATTATTTTTCAGTTCAAAGAATATCTGATTTTTCAGAGTATGTATGTTTTTCACTGGATCTATATTCCACTTCTCTTTTCCTTTTAATTAGGGTTAAATCTACAAAAGTGACCAAGGCAATCTCAAGGAACTCTGAACTTTTATTTGCTCAGTATATTTTAATATTTGTAATCTAATGTGTATATCCAGTCTAAATTAGTTTCTGTATGATAGGGTTCACAAAAGTATAGTGTAAGGGGTGGGTCTCATTTTGATATTTGCACATAAAAGTCCAATTTTTTGAAACTATTTTTATTTTCTATTGTATATTATTTTTTTCTTTTAGTTCTAGTGGGCTTTTATTACTAGTGTCCCAATTTCATTGATCTATGTGTCTTCTCTTACTGTAATTCTATTCTGGTTTGATTACTATTGTTTTGTATTATAGGTTTCAACTGAGAAGCATGATGCTTGATTTTCCCCATAGGTTTTTTTTTTGGAGATTCATAGTGCTTTTTTTTTGAGAGCTCTAATAATTTATTTTTTGACTGACATTATGGATTATGTTTATTTTATTTTATTTTATTTTTTTTAAGTATTTTATTATACCATCGTGAGATATACAAATAAAAAGATATAGAATTAAAAAGTTCATGTTTGGGTTTTGGTCATACAGTGTTCCAGCACCCGTCCCTCCACCAGTGCCCATCTCCCACCACCAACGTCCCCGGTTCCCTCCCCCTTCCCCAGCCCACCTCCATGGCAGGTTCTTTATTTCTTTCCCTTTCTCTCTCTTTCTCTTTTCCTTCCCTTCCTGACTATGGATTACAGAACAGACATTAAAAGGTTGTCATGTGTATCTTTTTGCCTCTATTTAATGCTCAGTTCTAGGTTGACATTAGTACCCTCGACAATTATTAGCACCCTGTTCCATTTTCTGTCTTACCTAACCTCCTGACTCCCACACGTTTGTGATAATTTCCACCTTTGACAAGACCTCGGTGATATATGTTTCACTTGACCTTGGATATTGGTATCATAATATGTACATATATATTTATGCCATGCAAATAAATGCAGTCATTCTGTATCTGTCTCTCTCCTTCTGGCTAATTTCACTCAACATAATCTTCTCCATGTCCATCCATTTATAGGCAAATTTTATAACTTCATTTTTCCTAACAGCTGCATAGTATTCCATTGTGTAGATGTACCAAAGCTTCTTTATCCAGTCATCGATTTTCGGGCACTCTGGTTGCTTCCAGATTCTGGCTATTGTGAATAATGCTGCTATGAACATAAAAGTAGGGATGGTGTTTCCGCTGCGTATTTTTGGATTCCCAGAGTAGATTCCCAGGAGTGGTATGGCTGGGTCAAATGGGAGTTCAATTTCTAGTCTTTGGAGGAAAGTCCATATTTTTTTCCAGAAAGGCTGTACCAGCTGGCATTCCCACCAACAATGGATGAGTGTCCCCTTTTCCCCACATCCACGCCAGCACTTGTTCTTGCTCTTGTTTGAATATGTGCCAGTCTCTGTGGTGTAAAGTGGTATCTCATTGTTGTTTTGATTTGCATCTCTCTGATGACCAGTGATGATGATCATTTTTTCATATGTTTTTTGGCCATTCGAATTTCTTCCTTGCTGAAGTTTCTGTTCATTTCTTCTCCCCATTTTTTGATGGGGTTGTTTGTTTGCTTCTTGTAAAGTTCTACCAGTGCCTGATATGTCCTGGATATTAACCCCTTATCAGATGGGTATTGGGTGAATATTCTTTTCCATTCTGTGGACTGCCTTTGTATCTTAGTCACTGTTTCTTTTTAGGTGCAGAAGCTTTTAGTTTCATGTAGTCCCATATGTTTATCCCTTTCTTCTAGTTGCTTTGTTAGTGATGTTTCACCTTTGACGATGCCTTTAACTTCAATTGTGGAGGGTTTTTCCTATATTTTCTTCACTGTGTCTAACACCATGAACAAAAAATCAGATCAAAATGGATTAAAGATCTCAATATCAGACTTGAATTCATGGTGCTTTTTGATCCATATGAATTTTAGGATTTTTTTTCTCCTGTGAGATCTGCCAATGGTATTTTGAAAAGGAATGCAATGAGTCATGCATGAGGCTATGTGCCCATTGCTGAACGCTGTTGAACCAATACATTACAAAATATCTCCCTTTATCTTTATGGCTTATTAAATTTCTTTCAATAGAGTACTATTCTTTTGTATTGTTAGACTTGGTTAGACTTTTTTAGTTTGTTGGTTAAGTTTTGATAGGTATATATACTTTCGAAAGGTATTTTTTTATTCTTATCATCTCTGTAAATGGGATTTTTTTTCATTTTCAATCAGATACTCTATTTTCCTATGGATTTCTCCTTCCCCAAGATTTAATATTTTTGTTAATTTCTGGTCTGGTTCATTACTTTGTGTCATGCACTGATACACTTTTATAGTAATTATGTTTTCAATATACTTCTTAAGTTCTGATATTAATTATTGTATTTGCTTGGCCCTGTGATGGCTGCATAAGTTGATTAGCATAATATCTAAATGGATCTACCCCATTTATAGTATACCATTGTAAATAGTATACAATAGTATACTATTTACAATATCAATCTTTGTTATCTTTTGTTTCTATCTTTTGTTGCCTTTTTGGTTGCAGTAGTGTATATTATCAGATATAACAATAGCAGCTCCTGGCCTTTTCCTCGCTGTATTGGATTGGAACTCATTGCTCAGGTCTTTCATTCAGAACCTATGTTTTTAATTTGTGTGTGATCTGAATATTGCAAACTTAGTATAAAAGCACATTATACTTTGAAAATATTCACCCAGGCTGGTTAGATAATATAAAAGTTAAGATACTGTCTTATATAAAGATGACCCTTATTCAACCCCTAGAATCACTAATAATCCCCAAGCACTGCCTGTAGTGACCCCTGGCACAGAGCCAAGCAAAAGCTTTGATCATAGGCAGCTGAGGCCAAGAAACAAACAAATAAAAGAATTATAAACCAAAACAAACATAAAAATGCATCAAATAGAGCAGATGTTTTATATTGATGAGTTAATATTGTTCACATTTAGGGTTAGTATTTATGGGACTTACCTAATTATATACCATTTTTTCATTTTATAGCTGTTTTGTATTTATGTATTAAAATTTTGCTTCTATATTCCTTTTCAAGTGGCTGTTTTGTTTTTTATTTTTTTGGTTCACACATGGTTAGCTCAGCGGTTACTCCTGGGTTTGCACTCAGGAATTAGTCCTGTCAGTGCTCAAGGAACAATATGGGATGCCAGGGATAGAACTCATGTCGGTTGCATGCAAGGCAAATGCCCTCGCTGCTGTACTATTACTTCAACCCTCAACTGATTGTTTATCTTTATAGTGAGTCTATCTATATTTTATAAAATGTCTCTTTCAGGACTTTTTCCTTATTTATCATAAGGAGTAATTTACCATTACATCACTGTATCACTGTCTTCCCATTCATCATCGATTTGCTCGAGCGGGCACCAGTAACATCTCCATATGACCTGTCTCATGCAAGCAGAGCCCAAGGACACTTGCTTGCTCCAGGAACATAAAGAACCTCAAACCATTCCATCAGGTCATGGGAATGAGGTCTATAATTGTTACTGGTATCTGGCATATCAAATACGACATGGGTAGCTTGCCAGGCTTTGCCGTGCGGGTAGCATACTCTTGTAGTCATCTCAAAATCCAGCATTTATTGATGAACTGTCGCGAGCCGGGCTGTGATAGGCTGGTCTGCTAGGTGGAGTTCTGATGAGGGGGAAGTCCGGATGTGGAAAATGGAGGTCCTCATGGAGTGGGGTTCCTCTGGCTTGTTGTGAGGCTCTGCTGGGGTGGCGGGCCAGGGCTAGAACACGCCATCCCTCCTGGGCACCTCATGAGTGGCTGGGCACAGTGAGAGCCAGTAGCAGCTCAGCCCCATGTCTGTCCTCTGGATCAGCATACCTTGGCCTGATTAAAAAAGACTGCAGCAGGCTGGATCTCAATGAGCCCGACTGTGATAGGCTGGTCTGCTGGGTGGAGTTCTGACGAGGGGAAGTCCGGATGTGGAAAATGGAGGTCCTCATGGAGTGGGGATGAGTCTGGCTTGTTAAGAGACCATTACATAATTACTGGTAAATACCAAGTATTTACCATTCTTGCTTCTCCTATCTAAAATAATCCTTTTTCTAGTGGAGTTAACTTTTCTAGTGGAGTCATTCAGCCACACAGATTCTGTCCTTTTCATTCTCCCTGTATGTTCTTTTTTAATATTTTATTATACCACCGTGAGATATGCAGTTACAAAGATGTTCATAATATGCTCATATTTGGGGTTTCAGTCATACAATGTTCCAGCACCCATCCCTCCACCAGTGCCCATTTCCCACCACCAAAGTCCCCAATTCCCTTCCCCCTCCCCCAGCCCGCCTCTGTGGCAGGTTCTTAAATTCTTTCTCTATCTCTCTCTCTTTCTCTTTTCCTTCCCTTCCATATTGTAGATTACAATGCATACATTAAGAGGTTGTCATGTGTATCTTTTGCCTGTATTTAATGCTCAGTTCTACGTTGGTATCAGCACTTTTGACAAATATTAGCACACTGTTCCATTTTCTGTCTTATCTAGCCTCTGACTCCCACACATTTGTGATAATTTCCATCATTGACAAGACCTCCTGATCCATGCTTTGTCTGACCTTGGATTTTAGTATCATAATATGTACATATATATATATATATGTCATGCAAATAAATGCAGTCATTCTATATCTCTCTCTTTTTCTGGCTAATTTCACTCAACATGATCCTCTCCATGACCATCCATTTATAGGCAAATTTCATAACTTCATTTTTTTCTGACAGCTGCATAGTATTCCATTGTATAGATGTACCAAAGTTTCTATCCAGGATGTGGGGCAAAAGGGACTCTCATCCATTGTTGGTGGGAATGTCGACTAGTACAGCCTTTCTGGAAACAATATGAACATTCCTCCAAAAATTAGACATTGAGCTCCCATTTGACCCAGCCATACCACTCCTGGGAATATACGCTGGGAAGCCAAAATACGCAGCAGAAACACCATCCCTACTTTTACGTTCATAGCAGCATTATTCACAATAGCCAGAATCTGGAAACAAACAGAGTGTCTGAGAATGTATGTTCTTTTTATGTAATTCATGTTTCTGCTACATATTAGGCCATGGTAATCATTTTTCCTCAGGATACTATGGTTTTTCCTCATGTAGAATTTCTTTCAATACTTCTAAAGAGCTGTGTTCAGTGGTAGTAAATGCTATCAATTTCTGTTTGTCTTAAACTTCAGTCATCATATCTAAATGATAACTTTGCCGGATAAATACATTTTGGTGAATTGTAATATTATAGTATGTTTTGATAATGAGTAAATATGTCCTTTTTATTATTTCATTAGTTTACTTATTTATTCATTTAACTATCTATCTATTTATTTATTTATTTTTGCTTTTTGGGTCACACTCCTGGCTCTTTGTGCAGGAATTACCCCTGGCAGTTCTTGAGGGATCATATGGGATGCCAGGGATCAAATCCAGGCCGGCCACATACCAGGCAAATGCCCTACCCGCTGTGCTATCGTACTGGCCCCAGAACATTTTTTTTTAAGTCTTAGAGCTTTTATTATGAATTCTGTTAGAAAAGCCCTTCTTCCCCCATTGTTGATTTTTGATCGTTTAACAATAATATAATGTATCTTTACGTAGGTTATTTTAGATTCCAAAAGTCTGGAGTTTTTTTATGCTTCCTGTATGTTACTTCCTTTTTACGTTTGGGAAGATTGTAGCATAAATATTTTTCTGATTATGGTTTCTTCCCCCTCTCTTTCTTCATCCTCTCCACTCATTGCTCTCTTCACCCATCCATATACAGATTGCATAATTCCATCTTGAAGCCAAATACTACATCATTGTATATATCTACTACAGTTTCTTTATAGTCTCACTAGTGTGATATGAACCTGTGTTCTTATTATGATTTTCATTTGCTTGATGATAAGTGATGCAGAAAGGATTTTTAAAATATAATTTTGCTTATCTCTATGTCTTTGAGCAGGTTTCTGTTCCTCTCTTCCCTCCATTTTTTGATGGGTTTGTTGGTTTCCTATTTGTCTTAGGTTTTTTTTTTTTTTTGTAGGTTTTACAATGCTTTATGTATCTTGGCTAGCCATTCTGTTAAGTGGTGGAAAAATATTCTGGTTATACTTTTCTTTGTAGTCAGGTTTTCTTAGTTTAATTCAGCCCCATTTGTTTACATCTGTTTGCTTGGCCAACAGTGCAAAATTATTAAAAATATCTCTATCTTCAATGCCATGAAGTGTTCTACCTATATTTTTAACATTTCACTTTTGGGATTCAGGTTTGCTGTCTAGGTCTTTAATGAATTTTTTATTAAACTTTTGTGCATGGTGTTAGAAAAGATCTGAATTCAGTTTTCGGGCATGTGACTAACAAGTTTCTCCAGCACATTTTAAAATAGGCATTTCTTGATAAATTTTATATTTTCCATTTCAGTATTGAAGGATTAACTTTCCACATACTTGAAAATCTATCTCTGTGCTCAACCTTAGCACACTATCTACAGGTTTACTTCTATTCTAGTACCACACTGCATTGATTAGTGTAGTTTGAAGTTGGAGAGAGAAAAGACTTTAATTTTCTTTTTTCCTGGGATTGCTTTGACTGTTCAGGGAGCTTTATTACTCCATATAAATTTCAGTGGTGAGGCTACCTTGCACACGCATGACCCCAGGTTCACAACCTGGCATCCCATATGGTTCCACAAGCACCACCAGGAGTGATTCCTGAGTTTAAAGCCAGTAGTGACCTATGGGCATTGCCAGTTATGACCCTAAACACTAGAAAACAATAACTTTAAATTTCAATCGTGTTTATTTATTCTTTTGAAAATTGTCATGTGTGTTTTTATATAGAGTTTATTGAATTTTCTGCCCATATATCTTTTTGGAAAGATTGTCATTTTGGAAATATTAATCATTCAACATCATAAACAAAAGATGTTTCCATTTATTCATGTATTATTTCCTTTTAAAGTGTTTTATGGATTATTTCCTTTTTAAAGTGTTTTATGGATTTTTCTCTATTGTTGAGTTTTTTACATAAGTCTTTTCTCTCTTTTGTTAATCTTACTCCCAATATTTAATTTACTGAGGCATAATTGTAAATAGTACTTTTTTGTTTTTAGGTTGTTTTTAAATTTACTCCTGGCGGTGCTCAGGGGACCATATGGGATGCCGGGGATGGAACCCAGGTGGGCCCTGTGCAAGGCAAATGCCCTACCCACTGAACTATCACTCTGGCCCCATGATTGGATGTCCTTATTACCTATTTCTTGCATGATTGCTGATAGATTTCCAAAACCATATTGAATAATAATGGTGATAATAGGCATACTTGTCTTGTGCCTGATCTTAGGGGAAGGCTTTTAATTTTCACCATTGAGTATGATATTTTTTGCCGTTTTGTGGTAAATGGCTTTTAACTTGGAGGGTTATAGAAATTCAGAAATTTAATTATGCCTGTTGGTTCTCCAGTCCCATGGCACGGACATGTTCAAGTCATCCTTGATGATACTTTCTGTGACATCGGTCACGACGTCTCCCTTAATTTCTGGTTCCGTTTTCCAGGGTCTTCTCTCTCTTTCTCTGTGATTATTATTAACGATCTGTTCACCTTATTAATCTTTTCAAAGAATCAGCTCTTTAATTTTTAATTTTAAGTTAATTTTATTTACCCATTATACCTTATACAAGCACTTGTTTACAAGTTTTAAGAACCAGCTCTTTTATGCTTTACATATCTCCAACCCTGTTGTCTAATCAGTTATTCCTGATATAAGAAGCCTATAAAAAGTGATCAAGCTGATACAATACACAAAACTGTCAATCATAACACCTAAATAAACATCAATCCAATAGTCTATAAAAGAGACCACCCTGTGTGATCTCTGGCTGCAGTGTGCAATCTGCAGCCAGAACCTTGCCTTTGTGCCTCTTGGTCTGACTTGCTGCTCTCTAGCCTGTGGCTTCTCTGGGGCTGTAGTCAGCAGCTCCCTGTCCCTCGCTTTCCTTAGTCTCCTGCTGCAGCCTCTGCTGTCCTGCTGCCTGGGCACAGGTGCAGGAGCGGAGAAGGTTATGTCTGCTTGGGGCTTCATTTCATGGCTGCTGTCTCTGTCCTGTTAATGGATGGCTATAGCTAAAAAGCCATCCATTAGCATTTAGACTGGAGCCATTTGGGTGGACAATACTTAAAATGACCAGTTGAATTCGTTTCTTTGTCCTTCACCCTTCCACTTCCCCTTCTCAGGAGCACCTGTCTCCTTCCCTTCTGCTGTCACAAAATTATTGATAAATGACTGAAATAGTAAATTACTATTTTTCTATATGTATTCTGCGTAATTTTTAATTTGTCTTCTTTCTTTCACCTTATTTTATTTTCTTTGCTTGGACTATAGTACCTTCTGATGTGTAGTGATTTTTTTTAGTTTTTTTCAAATTAGAAGAAATTTACAGTGTCCAATTAATTCTGAGATTATATTATTATGTTTTTTTCAGTTTTTGCTTTTTATAGCTTTAAAATATTTTTATACTTCCAGGTGGGTTTGTGTTTTATAGAAGGCCCTGACATATTTCTTGCCGAAACAGTTTAGTAGCTATAAATTCATTTAACAGTTGCTTATCTGAAGAAGGTTTTTTTTAATCATTTTTGGATGAATCTCATTGGTAATCTGGCTGTAAAGAGAATCTTGTCTAGTTAGAGTTCTTTTTTTAAAACACTTTGGCTATGTCAGGTCATTCCCTTATTGTCTACATATTCTACACAAACAAAAATACCAAAGTTAAGTATAAGTCACTAGGCATAAAAATGTTTAGAAGAAAGTCCCTAAGAGAAATTATGAGAAAGTCATGAGAAAAATCCAAAGAGACAAATGCTTTCATCATTTCTGTGTTCTCTGTACAAATTGTTCTCATTCCTATAAGAGTTTCCCTTCTCTAAATAATGCCAGTCTTCCTGCAATTATCATCAAAAAGTCTTGTAGCATTAGCTATACTAATTACTGCATTGCCCAAAGATATCGGATGCCTTTTTAATCTTAAAATAAGAATAGATCAAGGATATTCTATATTTAATCAGTATTCAGTCTTGTTATTTTCATAATGTAAATCTTGAAAATTTGATGGTAAGAAATTTAATGGTGTTAATATCAGATACTGAAGTACAAAAAAATAGTCAATTTTGAACTAGGCAGCTAGCAAGGATAAAATTTTCTTTTCATCATAATTATTTTCACAGGAGGGTCACTTAAGCACCCGGCATTGTCACTCCATGGGAAAAATAATTGTTAATTCTTATACCTAATGAATTAGGCTATAGGTTAAATATCTTAAGGTGTTTGAAATCTTAAGGTTTCAAAGACTTGCTTTAAAACCTTGGTTTCTATAATAAAGTTCACAAAGTAAATCTGTATCATCAATGTCACCTAGAAACCTGTTATAAATGAAAATTTACTCTCCCTCAGTTCCCAGATAGTTTCTGAAACAGAAACTTTAAAGGTTGACTTTAATACCTACTTCAACAAGTCCTGCAGGTGATTTTGTGCATATTTATGTTGAAGAATGAATGTACTGTTTGCATGACACAACCACTTAATGGAGCTCAGTATGGAGAGTGCCCTGAGAGAAAGGATAGGATATTTTATGAACACGTACAGGATCGGTGTGTGGGGAAGATAGAATGAGAAATTAAAACATGGTTGTCCTTCAGGAAAAAATGGTTCTAAGACAGTAGAAATTTAAAATCTAAAAATTTTAAAAAAGAACAGAGAAATTAGTATTTATTAAATAGAGTATTTATGTATTAGTAAAAATGTATTAAATAAAGTATAGGCTTTAAAAAATAAGGACTGTGAGGCATGGTGAAGGAACATAAGCCAAAAAAATAGTATTTTAAATAAAGAGGGGTCCTGGGTATAATAAAACGCAGCAATACATAAGAGTTTGAATTCTTCCAAAACAGTTGTCTGTATACCCTGTAACCAATCACAGTTCTAAGAAGATTATAAAAGGAGCAGTGGTCTTACAAGTCATTTGTTTATAAAAGTGTATGCAGTCATATTGATAGGCAAGTCTGAAGAAGAAAGGGGGTTCTTTGTAAATAGAGGAGTTTGGATGATCCTGCCGTTAATAGAAAGTTACTAAGAATTTTCATTAAGATCGCAGCATGACCATTTTGTACAGAATTTTAGAAGTTTTATTTCTTTTGTAGCTTTTAAACATGGGTCTGCTGCAAAATAGAGAATTATTAATTAAATAGGTATGACTGCATAAAATGAAAAAGGCTAATAGACAGTTTGCGTAGCCTGGCTTACTTGAATTTTCTAACAAGATCCTGCATTGTTTTCAGTAGAATAATTTATTTAAAAATTATGCCCCAGGTTTTCAGTAAGTATGCATAACAGAAATATATACATAAAGTTTAAATATATACATAAAATTTAAATTTATCTCTTATATAATTACTTCCAATGGGTGGGTACATAAAACTTCTAGGTGAATTATAGATAACAAGAAGAAATCATATTTATATGAAGTACACTACAGACACTGATAGATACACTATAGTACATCTAGAGAGCATATATTTGGCAAATAATAGCTAATAAAATGTCCTTTTTTCTTATTTTGGTTAATTGTGTCAATCTAATATAGGCATTCTGGTTATCTAATACTGACAGAAAATTCCAGTTTAACTTCTACATGTAATTGAGAAACAAAAACAGATAAAAATATTGCTTTTTGCCTAGCTAGTACAGTACAAAAAGAAAGTGCAGATGCTTCAAGAAAGTAAACTAAATATAAGTATCTTGTTATTTAAAGATTACAAACTGTTGCACGTTATATGTTAAGTGATACAACTGGATCCCAGTGAATTGTATGGCTAAAGAGACATTTAGAAAGACGGTGAACTGAATAAAAAGAAAATTAAATAGCATGGAGACTTTTGTTTGGGGTAATAAAGTCTCATTTGTAAGTAATTACTTTCGTTAAGATATTGAAAGTAAATGCATGAAATTCCATAGAACCTTTGCATTTGAAGAGAACCCCAATTCAATGTTCATACATTTTCTTTTATCCTTTTTCTTCCCTTGGTGAGGTTTGGAGCTGCACCTAGTGGGCCTCAGAACTTACTCCTGGATCTGAACTCAGGGCTTAATCCTGGATCTTCTCACCTGCAGTCTAGCGGACCATATGTAGATTGAACCCAGTTTGGTTGCATATATATAGCACTTCCCCCTACTGTTTTTTTTTTTCTTCTTGGGTCACACCCGGCACTGCTCAGGGATTACTCCTGGCTCTTCGCTCAGGAATTACTCCTGGCAGTGCTCCAGGGACCATATGGGATGCCGGGGATCAAACCCGAGTCAGCAGAGTGCAAGGCAAATGCCCTACCCGCTCCGCCCCCCCTCTACTGTTCTTAAGAACACAAGGAGTCTGGGGCGGGAGCGATAGCCCAGCGGTAGGGGCGTTTGCCTCTGGGGCCTGTGCCCGCCCGGGAGTAATTCCTGAGTGCAGAGCCAGGAGTAAGGAGTAACCCCTGAGCATCGCCGGGTGTGACCCAAAAAGTAAAAAAAAAAAAAGGAAAGAAAAACACAAGGAGTCTATTGGGTCTTTTTTTTCTGAAGTAAAAGCATATTTTATTTTTTTAGTATGGGAAGGAGGAGAGAAAGTGAGAAGAGAGAGAGAGAGAGAGAGAGAGAGAGAGAGAGAGAGGCACCTCTCTTTCTCTTTCTCTCAAGAGGGGAGATGTGAACATCACCTGTGCGTGTAGTCAACAAGCCCTGGCCAACAACCCTGGTGGACACAGCAACAGCTGGGCTCTGGCAGCATCCGCACCTCTCGTGGGTTTTAATGTCATTTTATTTACATACAACTTTAATTCCTTTCATGTTTAAAATGCTTTTATAATTTGAGCTAGTGGGAACAAAGTTATGTTAAATAAGAATAAATTAAAATTCATATTTTAAAAGAAGTCTAAAATATTTCTTAAACAAAAAAGTACGTTATCTGTTCCACCTTATCTAGCTCAAGTGTAATGTGAATTCAATTGTGCTTACTCTTGTCAATATTCAATGAAATAGTAGACATTATTATATATATATATATCTATAATAGTATCTAGCTGATAACACTTACCTTGTGACGAGTCTTATTACATAGTTTTGTGGATGAACTAGGAAACCTCAAAATAGTGGGAGTGGAGCAATTGACTTGTCAAAATGACCATCGCACACAAATCTTTCTACAGATGCAGTGCAATTCTATTCAATTTCAATTATATTCTTCAATGACTTGGTAAAAACTCTACTAAAGTTTTATGGACTCATAAAATTCACTGGATAGCTAAAGTACTTGTAAGGAGGTTAAGGGAGATAGTAGCTATTGTTTCCCAACTGGAAATTTTACTACAAAGCTATAATAATCCAACGACATGGTATTGAAATAAAGATAAACTCTGGAACCAAAAAAATCCCTTATATTTATTTATGAGAAGTTAGTATACAATAAAGGAGCCACGTAGGTGAAGTTTAGAAAGGATAGTCTTTTAAAACTAATAGTGCTGGGGAAACTGAGTAGTCATTTGTAAAAAAAAAAAAAAAAAGAAAAAGAAAAAACTCCAAACTGGAACTATATCATATGCCATTCAATAAAGTTAGAGTGGATCAACTATCTCGAATAAGACCAGAATCCATATGATACATTCAAGAAAGTACAGGCAGAGCAACATAGGCAATAAAGCATAGGCAGTAAGAAGACCCCAGAGAGATCTTCAGTGAGTTGACCACAGAGGCAAAGACAATAAAAGAAAAATAAATATTGGGACTGTATCAAATAGAAGTTTTTGTGTGGAGAAAAAAAATACACTAAAAAATAGGCATCTCACATAATAGATGAAAATACACCAGGTAAAATGTCATCACTAATTAAGTAAATGCAAATCAAGCAATAATTAGACATCATCTCATGTAAGTGGGTATCACATAAAAAATTCTGGAAAATCTACTATCGATGGGTATGTGGTAAGAATAGAATCCTCATTGTTTGGTGGAAATATCAACCTATGTGGAAACAGTATGAAAAATTCTCAATGCTTTCATGTGGCCAGCAATACCACCTCTGTGATATACCATTTAAACAAAAAAAGCATGAATTCAAAAAATGTATTGACAACTATGTTCATTGCAGTGCTTAGTAAACTAGCCAATATTTGAAACTGTTGCAAAGGCCCATCCATGGGCCTTCATTCATCGTGAATGAATCATGATGCTGTGGTATATATACCCAAAGATGACTGTGAAGCTGTGAAACTAAGAACAAAACTGTGAAATATTACAGTACATGTCTGGAACAAGAGAGTATAATACTGAGTGAAATGAGTCCGAAGGAAAGGAAAGATACAGAATGATTCCTCTCAGGCAGACAGAATTGGGCAAAGGCAACAGAGCTGCAGAAGCACCCCCCACAGATCTGTTTTACAGGGGTGGGTAGGAACTAAGTGTGTATTTGGTACTCTAGCAGAGGGAAATAGTGACGTTAGCAGTTAGTGTTGTCATGGAACAATAGACATGAAAAGTTCATTAATAGTATTGTAAATCACTGTACATCACTAAAGATTTTAAAAAATCAAATAAATATGTGATAAAACTTCTGCTTCTGCACTGCCTAAAACAATAGGGTTCTAGACTCACTTTTGGTTAGACATAAGAACAACCAGTCTTAAAACTTCTATTCGGACTGCTACTGATATGATCACCTTATCTAGAGTGCTCCATCACAAAGGTTCTAGCCACCAAGATTGCATACCTCACTGGACTCCTCATTTGTGACCTGTTTCTTCATTGTCCAATAGAGTAGCTATACTACCCCTCTCAGAGACACAGAACTATAGGAGCTGATCACAATGCAGGCTGCTGGATTGGTGCTCTCATCCTATTCATCTCTACTCTATTCCTGGTTTCACTGGATGTTGTGATCTCCTGGGACCTTTACCTTATGTTGGAGGAAAGGTTTAGCTAACCTGGGAGTTTTGGTGTTTTGCCCACTCCCAGCTTAATCTATTTAAGCCAAAGTTCATTCTAATGAGATCTCTCTTCTATGTAAACACTGCTAGAGGATGTGGCAGTTACAGAAGTCACCTTGATTGAATAACTTCTGACTTATACATCTACTAAGACTTCTATGTTTTCTAGATTGGGCACAGCTCCTCTTTATACCCACTGCACCCAGCGTGGGACTGTTAGAATTTACCAGGAGACTACCACCCTGGCTACGCTGAGACTATAGGAAGACTATAGGAAGGATCATACTAGTTTGCTCTAAGCAGGCGAGTGTGACCCTTTCAGTACATGAGAACAAGATACTCAGAATCACCCCAGTGCAGATAATAATAAGAAGGACATTGTGGGTACCATCTGGATTACATGAAGCTTATGAAGTTAAGATGTATTACTTTATACCAGCCCCCTCTCTCCAGTGTTTTACATAAGAGATAATCTTGGTAGAAAGGATTAGACCTTGGCATAACCTTTGTTTATACCTGCAATAGGGTGTGGCACTACACTTTGTTTAGAGTTCTTTGTTGACATGACCCTCCTGGTTGGATTACTTTGGTGTATATAAGGGGCTGACTTGAGGCCCCTTCACCTTTGGCTTTGGGCCACTTAGCTTTTGGCTTTTTGGCTCCTGAGATCCTCTCTCTTTGGTGAGAGACTTAGGTTCCTTTGTATGGTCTAAGTTCGGACCAGAGCTAGAGTTTGTTCATTATATTGGAGTGCTGTGGAAGAGCTTTTGTACTATTAAAAGCCTTTTTGGAACTGCACCCGGACTCATGAGCTTTCATCTGTTCTCCTGGCATCCTCGGAGGTAGAAGAGAACTTCTGTCCTGACACAGTCGGGGACCCCAGCGGCAATTCCCGACAACCTTACGTTCTTTTTTTCATTAGCATATAGTTAGATTTTATTTATTTATTTATTTTTATTATAACATCATGAGATAGACATGTAAAAAGCTGCACATGATTGGGTTTCAGTAATACAATGTTGCAGCACCCATTCCTCCACAAGTTCCCATCAGGCCCAGCTGATCTTCAGACACTAAGCTCATAATATACACTGAAATTCTCATCTTCATAGTATATTGGGAAAAGTGAATTGTCTAATTTACATTTCTTTTGAGTTTCTTATAATTAATTGCTATGTTTCCAAAATATCCTTTTGTTGTTTAATATTTGTGGGGAGCAATTGGGAGAGAAATTGAAATGTGTCAGCAATGCTTCCTGGAATGATCAGTCTACTGTAAAAAAAAAACCAAGCAATTGTTTCTGATGGATCATTTATGCATGGCTTCTCCTGCCCTTTCCCCAGAAATACTTGAGTGCCATAGGAGTGCCATCTTTAGAGCATATCTTTATTAGATTTTCAGTTACACTGTCTTTTAAAGGAAAACCTAAATCTTTAATTCCACATGCAAACATAATTAGTTTCATAATCTAAGGACAAGGGTCATGATAAATCAGACTAGAGGAGACATGAGATTAAAGACAAGAAGCTTATCAAAAGAAACAATGACCAAGATAAAAATAGAGCCCATAAAATAGGAAAGAATATTCATCCAATACCCATGTTATGTACAACACACTGGTAGAACTTTTCAAGAAAAAAAATCCAACCCCACTAAGAATGGGAGAACAGTAATGAACAGAAATTTTCTCAAAGAAGAAGTTCGAATGGCCAAAAGGCATATGAAAAAGCTCTCTTCATTGTTAGTCATCAAGGAGATGTAAATCAAAACAACAATGAGATATCAACTCACACCACAGACACTGGCAAGCATCCAAAAGAGCAAGAACAACCAATGCTGGCATGGATGAGGATAGAAAGGGACTCTCATCAATTATTGGTGTGAATGTCGACTGGTCCAGTCCTTTTGGAAAACAATATGGACATTCCCCCAAAAACTAGATATTGAGCTCCCATTTGACCCAACAATACCACTTCTGGGAATATACCCTGGAGACCCAAAAACACATAGCAAAAATACCATCTGCACTTCTATATATTTTTTTGGTGAGTCACACCCGGCAATGCTCAGGGGTTTCTTCTGGCTCTGCACTCAGGAATTACACCTGGTGGTGCTCAGGGGACCATATGGGATGCCAGGGATCGAACCCGGCTGGCACGGGCTGGCCACGTGCAAGGCAAACGCCCTACCCGCTGGACTATCACTCAGGCCCCTGCACTTCAATATTTATCACAGCAGTATTCACAGTAACCAGCATCTGGAAACAACCAGAGTGCCTGAGAACAGATGACTGGATAAAGAGACTATGGTACATCTACATAATGCAGCTGTCAGGATACAAGAAGTCATGAAATTTGCCTACAAATGGATGGACATGAAGAGCATCATACTGAGTGAAATCACTCAGGAAGAAAAGTACAGATACAGAATGACTGCATTCATCTGTGGGATATAAATATATACCACTGTTCTACTAATTATTGGAAAGGTAATGCCAGACTAGAACTTAGCATTGAACATTGGCAAAGGGATATATATATATATATATATATATATATATATATATATATATATAATAGCCCCTAAATGTGTGTATGGCCAGCCACAATGTGTAAGAGAAGAGAGAGAGAGAGAGAGAGAGAGAGAGAGAGAGAGAGAAGAAGAGGCAAAAGTACCTGCTATAGAGCCAGGTTGGGGATGGGGGAGGGGAATCTGAGGACATTGGTGGTGGGAAATGTGCACTGGGGGAGGGATCGGTGCTGCAACATTGTATGACTGAAACCCAGTCATGAACAGGTTTATAAATGTCTATTTCACAGTGTTATAATAAAAATAATGAGAATGAAATAATAAAAATAATATAAAGTTAAGGTGCTTGGGCATTTTAGTGGTGGTGGGTTACAGTAATTTTGTACATTAAGACCATAAACGTCAACACAATTTTAATTATGGTACCTAACTATAATAAAATAAGAAAACTCAATATAAATATTTAGCAATATGCTAACATGTCTTGCCTTTTCATCACCTTGACAAAAGTTTTCTCTAAGACTATAGTTAGCTACAATAAAAGAAAGACAATTAGAATGTAGTTTCAATAAATGTGGATTTTTCACTTTTTATTACTGACTCTTTGAAGTCAACAACTGTCCCTCAGATAAAACTGTTTTGATTTTATTTTAAGAGACTTTATAAAAAATTGCTGTTCTATGCAGCATTTATTACTGATGTTTTATCAACTCATACTTTTGTTGATGTGTTTGTCACCTGCAAAATTGCAGACTTTGCTCTATAGTATGGCAAAATATTCTAAAGAGGTTGGCAGCTTAACCTATTATTAGCCCTTCTAGGTTTCCCTTATGGCTTCACAGATGCATACTTTAATTTGCTTTTTATTTTGTCTGAGATCCACTCTGCGGCAAAGTCAGATCCCTATGTTAAATCTGATTTATGTCTGAATTAGTTTACGGTGGATTTATGTGCGCTTTGACACATCCTTTGTGGCTGGAATGGGCTTTTTCCCTTTGGTATCTTGGTTGTGTGAGATTTGCATTGTGAACTTTTTCCTTTTGGTATCTTGGTTGTGTGAGATTTGCATTGTGGACTTTTTCCTTTTGGTATCTTGGTTGTGTGAGATTTGCATTGTGGACTTTTTCCTTTTGGTATCTTGGTTGTATGGGATTTGCATTGTAAACTTGTGACTGTTAGGTTTTAATCATTCAAAATAATGAGCTCTTTGATCCATTACAGTGACTTGCAATTCTGGTTTTCTGGACCAAAACACTGAGAGATAAGGCTTTCAGTGATATTTCTGTCCAACGTCTTGAAAATGGATGGTGCTTTATTGTGTCAGTATGCCTGATATTTCACAAATATTTTACAGAAAATCTATGAAAGACATTTTTCTTCATTTTCTTGGAAACGGGTTAACCTATCTTTCAGCATATTTTGACAGCACTCCATTGGATGTGTGCGTCAGGAGTCATCAATGATTCCTAAGCAATAAAGTTCCCATCTAGCAAAACAGTTCCCATTCCTTAGAGTCAGTTAGATTAGAAATTGCTTGGCTGGAGTACATCTATCCTCTCAGAAAAAACTTGGTGTTTATCATTCATTGCCATGGGTAAATCAACCTATAAATTATGGAATCCTATAACTAACTCATTTATTAGCTATTATAATGACAAGTATTAGCTAATGGCATGTATTAGCTATTATAATGACAATTAACACTATTTACATAGCATTTATATTCAAATTGTTTCTGAGGAGTTACCAAAATAAAGGTTACTAATTAAAAACTAGAAATTAGGCTCTCCCCTACAACTCTCCTAATATTTAAGTAAACCAGGTATTTCCTTCTTTTGTTGGTTGACATTTACCATCTGTTGGCTTTTTTCTTATTGTGCTTTTTGGTAGCTAACCCAAATATTCTAATTTGCTTGTCCCTTATGGTGTAACCTAAGAATCACTCATCTAGAGGGGTTAAGGCCTTGCATGTGGCCATCTCTAGTTTGAATCCTAGCAGCACATACATTCCTCCAAACTTCATTAGGAGTGATTCCTGAGCACAAAGTCAGGAATAAGTCCTAAAGACTTCCACATGTGTTCCAAAAGTAAGCAAACAACATTTTTCTATAAGCATTTCTTGATAGGTAACTGTAAACAATTCCTCACCACCCTGAACTACTTAAAAAAGTTTTTCCCTTCATATTGTAACTCTTTCCAAATCTTTACACACCTTAATTATAACATGGCCCCTTTGGGAGATTTTAGTCTGATCTTTTTCAGTAACTTTTCTTCCCTCCTATCCCATATGTGTAGATATCGTTTTGCAGGATACTTTTTAATGCCTATTCAATTAAAAATAAATATTTAAAATTTTCTAGGAGAAAATTACAAATGCATATCAAAGTATAATGACAAATCAAAATATAGCAAAAACAGGGGCTGGAGCGATAGTCCAGCGAGTAGGGCGTTTGCCTTGCACACGGTCGACTGTGGTTGGATCCCCGGCATCCCATATGGTCCCCTGAGCACTGCTAGGAGTAATTTGTGAGCAAAGAGCCAGGAGTAATCCCTGAGCATCACCGGGTGTGACCCAAAAAAGTAAAATATATTTATATCCAAAACATACCAAAATGTATCAAAATATATATAAACATATATAATATATATAACATATATATGAACATATCAAAATATGGTAAACATTTTTCTGGAACCTTTGTTATCAAAGGGCTAACAGCACTTGCCTTGCACAAAACTGACCCTAATTCTGTCCTCAAGACTGCAAATGGTCCCTTCCAATACCACCAGGAATGATCCTTAGACATTGATCTTAGATTGATCTTGATCTTAGATTCAAGAGTAAACTCTGAGCACCTCCAGGTGTGGCTCAAAACTAACCAAAAATTAACATAAAATTATTGTTATCATTGTCTTCATTTTCGACCCATTCTTATACTGAGTCCATTCAATTTAGAACATTTCTGTTCAGACTGTGAATTGAGCTATGACAGCTTTGCCAAGTAGAATTTTTGCAACAATGGAATGTTTTACATTTGCACTCGATTTGTGATAGAGCAATTAAATTTTATAAAAATACATTTAATTCAATTTATTTTGCATTCAAATAGCTACATGTGGCTAGAGACCACTAAATTAGAAACCCCAGTCCTAGAACTCAGAGCTATGAAAATTCTGTTCACTAAAACACTTCAGCTGGACCAAGACCATGGGAATCAAAATGTATTTAATGTACTCCCATCCATTTTCCTTGGTAGCTTCTCAAAAATCAGACCTTCATACTATAATCAAATCAAATTTTGTCTCCTTTGTGAAATGAGTCAATGCTTCTATAATTGGTTTCCTAACAAAAGTGGTTTAACACAGTGTTTATGCTATATAAGTTAGGCAGACCAACTTAATGTTTCTGTTTCAGTGCCCACCATTAATACTCAAATCCCAACATTGTGATACTAATCTCATACTTGTTTATTTCCTTAAGATCTGTTTGGTGGGTGTCAGCTATGTTTGTTGTCTGTCTTATGCAGACAATAATTTTCAGCAAAGAGATTTTGTTACACAGAAAATATCTAATGCCAGAAGCGGCTGGGGAGGCTGGAACTCGGCTGGTGCCGGGCCTAGCTGACCATGGAACCCCGAGGAGGGCAGATGGGCTTTGGGAGTGGGCCCATCGCCTCTGGGGGTCCCGGAAGCAGCCGGATGAGACTCGCCCATCACACTAGCCACCATTTTCGCTGTCCGGGTGCTGGGAAACTGCCTCACCACCAGTTGAACAGAGCAAAACCAGTTCGAGCCCAGGTAGGCGGCTCCAAGAGGCGGGAATCACTGGGAAGTCGTCAGATGGAGGCGTGGTCGCCCTTTCCCCCCTCCATTTTGTCGAGCCTGGTGTCCCCGCCCAGGAGCTGCCCTCAGGCCAGCACCCAGAGGCTCAGAAGCAGCTGGGTCCACAAAAATAGTGAAAGCGGTCCACTAAAATAGTGTAACAGTAATGTCTTTTAATGCACTGCATTCCACGAAGAGCAGGAAAGTTTGGTGGGAAGGAGATATAAAGAGGAAAGAAATGACATTCAGAACCCGCCAAGTGGTTGAGGTGCGGGAGGGGGGAGGGAGGTGGGGTCATTGGTGATGGGAGATGGGTTAGGGTGGAGGGTGCTTGTTGGAACACTGTAGAACCAAGACTCTACATGAGCATCTTTCAAATAAAAAAAGAAAATATCTAATGGGAGAGAGACACAAATATTAATAGTTTTTTTTTAATTAATTTTATTTTTATTTATTTGTTGTGTGCCGTTGAACTTCACCTGTTGTCTAGGGCTGACTCCTAGCTCTCTGCTCAGGATTGACCCCTTTGCAATCAAAGGCAGGGGTCAAAACCAGGGCCAGGCACATGAAATCAAAGTGCTTTAACCCCTGTAACCTCTGCCTGACCCTTGATAGCTATCTTTCAAGAAACATGTTTAAAATGGATGTATTTACAATAGAGACAGACATGGGGCAGAGCTGCTACTTGCTAACCCTGTGCCCAGCCACTCACAAGGGTGCCCATGAGGGATGGCGGGTTCTAGCCCTGTCCCGCCACCCCAGCAGAGCCTTGCAACAAACCAGACGACCCCCCACTCCATGAGGGCCTCCATTTTCCACATCCGGACTTTGTCGTCAGAACTCCACCCAGCAGACCAGCCTATCACAGTCTGGCTTGCGTGGCTGCTTGCAGCCATGCAGTTCATCAATAAATGCTGAATTTAGAGATGACTACAAGAGTATGCTACCTGCACAGCAGAGCCTGGCAAGCTACCCGTGTTGTATTTGATATGCCAAATACCAGTAACAATTATAGACCTCATTCCGAATGGATTGAGGCTCTTTATGTTCCTCGAGCAAGCAGATGCCCTTGGGCTCTACTAGCATGAGACAGGACATATGGAGATGTTACTGGGGCCCGCTCGAGCAAATCGATGATGAACGGGAAGACAGTGATACAGTGACAGTGACTATTTATGTCCATCAGTGAATGTGAAATGTCTATTTGTATTATAAAAGTCCTGTTTAATAGTAGCAGAAACAAAGTAAAAAACCCATTAAATTGGTTTTTAGTTGTTTCTTTGCTATTATTATTGAAGTTGAGCAGAGCTGCTAACAGCTCTCCCTGTGTGCATGAGGTGCTCACGAGGGAAGGTGGGTTCTAGCCCTGGACTGCCGTCCCAGCAGAGTCTTGTAAGAAGCCAGAGGAACCGCCATGCCATGAGGGCCGCCATTTTCCACATCCAGACTCCACAGCTCATCAGAGCTCCACCCAGCAGAAAAACTAATCTTTCCCCCGTCTCTTTTCCCACTCTTGGCAACCGGAAGTTCATCAATAAATGCACGAGACGAGAGGCTACTATAAGAGTATCCCACCCACACGGCAGAGCTTGGCAAGCTACCTGTGTCATATTTGATATGCCAAAAACTAGTATCAATTGTAGACCTCATTCCCATGCCCTGTAGGAATGGTTTGAGACTATTCATGTTTCTGGAGCAAGCAGATGTCCTCGGACTACACTAGCATGTGACAGGATGTATGGAGTTGTTACTGGTGCTTGCTTGAGCAAATTGATGAACAATGGGAAGACAAGTGATAGAAGTGATTAAAGTTGAATCTATATTTTAAAAATTTAGAAAGTCAATTTGTGAGACATTATTGTTATAACCTACTGAAGATTCATTTCACTATTCTGCTGATAAAGGAAGAACATTGTATGTTCCTCTCAGGTATTTGTGAGTTATAAAAAAGAAAAAAATAAATTTTTATACTGCAATTGATAATATTGAACATACTTCTTTTTATATCAACAAGGAAATTAAAGAAATGAACTGACTGGGTTTGACTGGGTTTCTAGACAGAGTTGAGGGAACAGTGACAGATTCCATTCCACCATCACGTGGTGTCTGAACATCACAAGGTATGGACATTTAGGCCTCCATGCAGTACTAGAGAGATTCTGGTGGTGCCCAGAGCCCTAACATCACTGCATCTTCGGTTCTAGTACTGAACCACCTCTGGCTAGGTCAATGAAGTATCTAAGATTTGACCCCGGGGACCTCTGACCCCCACAAAACAAACAAAACAAAAATTTTTTCATTAAAAAATGTTGAAACTTGAATATTAGCTGTTATTTGATGATTTATTAATGTACTTTAATTTAATCTTAATGTTAGTAGCTTGATATATAACTATTTAAGGTAACATGAACTTGGACTTTTTATGACAACTACTGCTTTTGCTGAAGTTCATTTTTACGGTTTTTGGATTCCAACATAACAGCCACATTTACAATTAAATTGATAATCGACCATTCAGATCACAGTGTTCCCCATGCAACACTAAACTCCTAAATAATGGTTCAAGCATTAATACGAAGGCTACACACTTTTAAGAATGCACTACTAATTTTATGTTTATTCAATGAATTGATAACTCCAGAAGGAAATCCTAGATGGGTGCTATCAGCTGTAAAATTAAAAGGAGGGTATGAAGAAGCTACAAGCTCCTTTGGGTTATTTGCAGATCCGTTATCTAGTTACAAAACTACTTTAATTTCCCTCTCTGCATTTCTTTTGTGTTCACAGTATCCCATTACTGTGTTACTTCTCTAATGGGTGGCAAAGCAATGAAGAAAAGTGAAACTGCAGTCAGTCAAAAGGATACGAGGGCATGGCTGTGTTATTCCAAGTCCCCACTGTACTGTCTTATATTAGTAAAATTATTTTTAACTATCTTGACTGAGGTACCTGGATATACAGTACAGTTAATTAGACTTTTTGTGTATACATTATTTCTATTCCATATTGTCAGAGTGCCCTCCTCCCTCCAGCAGTGTCCTAAAGGGGTCCTCTTAGCCACCCGTCCTTATGAAATATTGGATGTTTTATATAGCATAAAAATATGGTCGTTTCACTTGTATCACTTGTCTTCCCATTGTTTATCGATTTGCTCAAGAGGACACCAGTAACATCTCCATAAATCCCTGTCACGTGCTGGTGCAGCCCGACAGCATCTGCTCACTCCAAGAGCATGAAGAGCCTCAAACCATCTGTTCAGGTCATGGCAATGAGGTCTGTAATTGTTACTGTTTTGGCATATCAAATATGACATGGGTAGCTTGCCAGACTCTGCTGTGTGGGTCAGTTATATAGACAAAATAAATTTCAATTATTATGATTTTCATAATTTGCATTCCCTTACTATGCTTATTTGAGAGTCTTTTAAAAAATTTATTGTGGGTGTGGTGATACTTACACACATATAGGTAAATAAAGGTTAACTCCTAAAATTTCTCAAAAGTGTCCGTAGTAAGCTGACAAAAAAAATTTCAAGGACTGAGTTCTTCATTCTTTTAAAGGTATAGAAATTTAAAAAATCAGTATCTATTTCTATGATGATAACAATAATTTTATACATTTTTGAACTAACATAATACCTAAATCTAACAAATACAAAATTTAGTAACAAAGAAATTAGGAAAATTTTTAGGAAAAATATGAATATAGAAGTTATTTTTTATCTTAAATAAAGGAATTTTGGCTTTTTTTTTTAAAATATTAGGCTACATAGTACAGTGGCTGACCCAGGATTGATGCCCTGCACCCCATGCGGTCCCCAGAGTACCAACAGGTATAACTCCTGAGTGTGGGGCTAAGAGTACCCCCTGGCAATGCTGGTGTGACCCCAAACTATGTATATAATGGTACATACATTGTATATAATAGATGATGCTTAAGTATTTGCATTAATCAAGGGAATATTGTAATAAAAATCTTTATGAAGTAAAAAATATAACCTGAATAGACATAGAACATTCAATATAAATGAAACAAATACACTTAAAAGACAGAAAATCCCTTAGCCAGCTAGGAATAAGCAGATCTTTCTTAATCTCTGTCAAGTTGAGGGCAAACCATAAGTGCCAAGCATGAATGCAATACTCAATGGCACAGTGCTGAGAAGTTTGTCTTCTCTTTTATAAAAGCTCCTTAAAAGCATCTTACAAACTGGTTCCAATTCTCTGAACTCCCTAAACAGTTGCTTATCCCTGGATCCTGCTGTGTTTCTTCAAATATGAAAGATAACTAGCTGGATGGAGTATTAGTAGTGAGCTGCTTATTTGTTTGAATGTTTTTACCATTCTCTTCTTGCTCTAAATATTTCATTGGATAGATCTATTGTGAATCTTAAGGGCTGTTCTTTGTACACAAATACACTTTTTTATCTTGCTGTTTTAAACATTCCATCTTTGGCTTTGATTTTTGTCATTCTGAAAGACAATGTGTCCTGGAGATTTTCTATTTGGGTAGATTCTCATTAGGGACCCTTTGTGGATCTTGGGTCTCAGTACCTGCACTCCAATCTAGGAAGCTCTTATCTGTGACTTCTTTAACTGTGATTCTTTATCAAATTGCTTTCTTGTTCTCCATTGACCTTGGCATTTATCCCATAGCTATCTAATGTGCCGATCATTTCTTTTCAGACTTTCTTCCCTCTCCACTCCATCTTCTGTTATTTTCTTTCTTTCTTTCTTTTCTTTCTTTCTTTCTTTCTTTCTTTCTTTCTTTCTTTTCTTTCTTTCTTTCTTTCTTTCTTTTCTTTCTTTCTTTCTTTCTTTCTTTCTTTCTTTCTTTCTTTTTCTTTCTTCTCTTTCTTTCTTCTTTCTTTTCTTTTCTTTCTTTCTTTCTTTTCTCTTTCTTTCTTTCTTTCTTTCTTTCTTTCTTTCTTTCTTTCTTTCTTTCTTTCTTTCTTTCTTTCTTTCTTTCTTTCTTTCTTTCTTTCTTTCTTTCTTTCTTTCTTTCTTTCTTTTTCTTTCTGGGTCACACCCGGCGATGCTCAAGGGTTTCTCCTGGCTCTGCACTCAGGGAATTTCTCCCTGGCGGTGCTCGGGGACCATATGGGATGCCGGGGATCGAACCTGGCTGGCACAGGCCTGCCGCGTGCAAGGCAAATGCCCTACCCGCTGGACTATCGCCCGGTCCCATCTTCTGTTATTTTCTAAAGGTTTTCTGCACCTCGTCTTGGAACTCACTGATTTTTTTGCCCCAGACTATCTATAGAGTGTTGCTGTCTTGTTGTTGTTGTTGTTGTTGTTGTTGTTGTTGTTGTTGTTGTCTTGTTGTTGTTTGTCTTTTTGGGTCAACCAACAATGCTCAGGGGTTACTCCTGGCTCTGCACTCAGAAATTGCTCCTGATTGTGTTAGGGGGAGCAAAATGGGATGCCCGGCATTAAACCTGGGTCGGCCTCAAGCAAGGTAGATGCCCTACCTTGGTACTTATCACTCCAGCCCCTCTATAGTGTTTTAAATTTGCCTTACCATGCTATACATTTATGTCATTTTTGATTGTAGTCTTCTCATCTTTGCTTTAATAGTATTTTTAATAAAATTTGTTTGGTATAATGGAAATTTTGACAAGCCAGGTGTCTTCAGTTAGTGTTTATTATATATAATCTGTCTATAAAGCTCATAAAAGTAATAGGCAATATTTGTTACTGAAGATCTCATTGGCTATAGTTAATATGTATTCTTGAGTTTTCCTGGGACATTATCACTGGTCCATTATGGCACTGCTGTGGGATCAGCTGTTGCCATTTCTATGACAATATTTATTTAGTGCCAATTTAACTACTTTCATTGCTCTCTCTATATAGTAATACATCTTTTTAAAGGTGAGTGTGGGAATTGATGCACATTTACTTTAGTAATGAAACTACCATTTTCAGTTAGTAATAGAAGTAAACTGATGTTCTGACTCCATTTAGTATGACTGTTAAACATTGAAAAATAATCTGTTTTAGAAAAAGCAAGGGTTGGTCTTGTAATTCTATTTTTGTATATATATCTGACCTAAATTTTGGAATTCAGAAGTATCTGCAAGTAATTTATTTCACTACAGAAAATAAATAAATACCTCCTAGTGAAATATAGGCACTGAGTATGTAGGCACCGTTTGCATGTCATTATTATTCCTAGAAAAATATTTAAAGATTTAAAAATATTTAAAGAATTTTAATTATTTAAAATCTTTAAGTCACCACTGAACTCTCAAACTCCAACTATGAGACATCTGATAGTTTTATCTTTTGACTTCATCTGCCCTCACATAAATGCTAATTCTCCTTAGGAATGGGTATTGGAACACTATTTGACTGAAACCCAATGATGAACAGCTTTGACATGGCCCATCACATGGTGACTCAATGAAATAAAATTTTTCATAAAATTCGATTTTTTTGCCATTAGCTCTTCTAGTCGGATAATTATTAGTATTTAAGAGACATCCTGAGGTAAGCCCTGATCTCCAAAATAAACACATGCTGGCCCCATCTTCAAGTCAATATTCATACATTTGGTTGTTTCACGAACAAGAAACCTTGCTAAGGCCCCATATTTATAAACATACCCACTTATCTAAAAACTTAACTGGTTATGTTTGTTAAAGTGTTTTATATTTGTTGGAAGTTCATGGTCTATTTTGAATAAAGCAACACTTATCTAATTTGGATAAGAAATCTTACATTAAAAATCGTAGGTGTGGAACAGGAGCTACATAAAGTGGCAGGAAAGTTGCTCTGCAGGGGGCCCACCTGGGTTCAATCCCCAGCATCCTATATAGTCCCCTGAGCTATGAGACAACTGACAGTTAAATCTTGCTGCACATCTGCAGCCTGCAGTCACATAAATGTTAATTCTCCTGAGGAATGAATGTTGGAATTCTATCCGACTGAAACCCAACCTTGAACAGCTTTGTAATGGTCATCACATGTAGATTCAATAAAATAAAATTTTATTAGTAATTTTATTTAGGAATATCTCCCAGGAGTAACCCCTGAAAATCCTGAGGGAGCCCTTCCCCCAATAAAAAAAAAAAATGTGAATGTGATATATTTAAATTGTGGGTCTTGCAATTCTGTCTGATTATCTTATTCCTACATGAATTTGTCACATTTATAGGATTTGTCTACAGCTTTAGTACAGCTTTGTTTAAAATGAAAGATTTATACTCAGTGTTTTTTCATATGAATATATCTCATTAGCAGCTATTCTTTGCTATTAACACATAGATAATCGATCTCTTTTCTTCCTAAGAACCCATATTATTGTTTTAATCATAAACAATGAACATATAAGTTTAAAAGTAATTAAGTTAGAGACTTGGAATATAGCCCAAAGTAGAGTTTATCCATTAGCATTTGTTCCCCAGAAATATCTCTCGGGAAGCATATTTTAATGATCTTTTAGCTTTCCTTGACAGTTTTGCCACATGAAGACATTTTTTCTACATGTGGAGCATCTTATTTTATTTGAAAATTAATGTAAATTAAATCATACTAAATGCATATTTTCACATCATCTTAATTTCCCGCCTCCACATTACATATGTATAATTATATGTATAATGTTTTATAACTATAGTGGAATATATAATGGAAGCATTATGAAGTACATCGGAAGGCAGAAATTTCACCTAACAGTGTTATATAGAAGTGCTGCTTCTAGCCAAAATTTATGCAGTAATGAAAATATTCTGTGGGTATCTCCATATATTTACTACTCAGGAGTTTATTCCCCTGGCCCTGAAAGAGTCATATACTAGTCATGAGTATTTTGTTTTATTTTTATTGAAGCTTGAAACAATTGAAACATGATTTAATATTGTTAAGATTTATGTTATTGGTGTACAAACGACTGAAGCACACCAACACCACAAAAGTGCTCATAGTCCTTCACCAGTGTTCCCAGATCACCATATGTCTGATCTTGTTTCACCCATAATTTCCCACTGCATGGTACTCAGTTTCTGAGATAAGGTCTAGAATTTTTCATTGTTTAATACGGTCTGTTCCCTTGTTTTCCCTCTTGATGTTTCATTGATGAGTGCAGTCATCTGACATTTGTCCTTCTCCAGCTGATTTATTTTGCTTAATTGATACATTCTTAAATTTTAGCTCATTATTTGCATATGAAAATGTAGCAATTTTTGTGTTTTGATTTGTAGTCTGCCTCTTTGTATATTTATTTATTGTTTCTAATATATTTTAGTGGTTTCTTAGGATTTTTACTTGCATATTACTATTCCATCTACAAATTGTAATAGTTTAAGTTTCTCTTTATATATTTCTATGTATTTTTCTTGTCTGATAGCATGGTAAGGATATTCAAAACTATACTGAATGATAATGGAGAAAGTCGGCATCCTTCTCTGTAATACCTGATCTCAGAGGAAAGGTTTTCAGGATTTAATCATTGGGTGCGATGTTGACTTGGATTGTCTTTAACGTTGGATTGTTGCAAATCGCCATAGCTATCCTTAGGGATGCTCTTTCTGTCTTTATTTTTGTTGAGGATGTTTATCATGAATGGACGTTGAATCTTATCAAAATTTTTGTACCACATTTAATAATGTGATTTTAATGTTTTTTGTTTATATGTTTTATTGCAGTAATTGACCTGCATATGTTGAATAATTCTTGCATCTCTGTGGTCAAATCCCACTACATCATGTTGCATGATTCTTTGATATATTGTTGAATTCCTTTCTACTAAGATTTTGTTGAGGATATTTCCTTCAATGTTTATTGAAATAACAATGTTTAATTTGCTGTATCTATTTTTAGTATTATAGTAATGTTGATTTCATGTAAGATATGAGGATGGATTTTACGTTTTCACTATTTAGGAAAAGGTTGAGAAATATACATAATATGTCTTTGAAGAAACCCAGCCCCGAGACATTGCTCTTGCATAGTCTGAATCAGGAGCCATTTCCCCTGTTTATGTTTATTACTATTAATTATTAATGACTTTTAAAAATAGTTTTATAATGGTTCTAGCACTATGATACTGAAGACTATGATTCCTATAGCACTTTATAAAATATACCTCTTCCTTTCAAATTAGTGATTTTATCAGTTGGGAATTTTTTTAGATATAAAGAAATTGAAGCATTATGTTATCACAACAGAATCAGAATCAATATCTTACAAAAATGTGACTAATGTTTGCATTCTGGTGTTACTCTTAATCCTAAAAATAAAATAGATCTAATTTTACTAAATAAAATAAATAAAAATGAAATAGAGTGATTTAATTATAATTAATGGTGAATTATTTTTTGTGCAGTATGGATTTCGGAAGGCAAAACACTTGTATGTATGTTCAGAAACCATGCTCTAACTCCAGTTAAATAGCTTCAGTTATCATTTAGTATTTTATGAGAGATCCTAAAAATCATATTTCTAATAATCAGTCTAAAGATCTATTATAGAAGACACCTGAATATTACAAAGACACTCGCAGTAGCAATTGTAAATACAGTCTGATATATTGATACTCAAAATGGTTCTTTCATATTATTATAGATAATATAAAGCAAAATATATATTATAGAAAATATAAAAGCAAATTACAGCTATACATTGTCCCAAAGCTGTGTTCTGTGGTTGTAAATAAATTATGGAAATCAAATAGAGATTCTGCCCTAAATATCCCAGAAA